>CM049827.1:1382732-1405232 GCA_027422435.1 Schizopygopsis pylzovi | reverse complement strand
TAACTAGTTGCTTTCCAACACTGAATACAGAAACTGAACACGCAATGTTTAGCTGGTAAATAAATATCATTTATTTATTGTTTTGTGTGTTGTTTTTAAAGCTAAAGCTGGTCTGTGGTGCTTCTTGTCCAACATGCTAAACGAGAAGTTAAAGATAGAGGAATATAGTTGTGCAAAACCGCAGAAGATGTGTGTGAATGTGCTGAATGAAGCAGCGGGTTGAACCGGTGATGATCTGTGCTGAAGATGTGGGATTATACTGAGATACTGCTCTGAACTGACTTAGTATGGGATTTTATTTATTGACTTTTTATTTAATCGTTTTCATTTGCACCAATATAACAATACACAGCCAATAAACTGCAATACTGAGCCAAAGATCTTTTCTGAAACATTTAAAAACATATATGAAAATGACACACGGAGGCCGTGAACATTCCTGAGTGATGATGTGAAGAAATTGTTCAGCGCGTTTTGAACTGCTTCAAAAATGTATTAAATTCTGCATTTATATCTCACAAATGTGGAATTTTAATGTGACAATTTTTGCAATTTATATCTCGCTATTAAGTTTAAATCTCGCAATTATGTTTATATCTCGCAATTCTGTTTATATCTCACAATTCTGTTTATATCTCACAATTCTGTTTATATCTCGCAATTCTGTTTAAATCTCACAATTCTGTTTATATCTCACAATTCTGTTTATATCTCACAATTCTGTTTATATCTCACAATTCTGTTTATATCTCACAATTCTGTTTATATCTCACAATTCCGTTTATATCTCACAATTCTGTTTATATCTCACAATTCTGTTTAAATCTCACAATTCTGTTTATATCTCGCAATTCTGTTTAAATCTCACAATTATGTTTATATCTCGCAATTCTGTTTAAATCTCACAATTCTGTTTATATCTCGCAATTCTGTTTAAATCTCACAATTATGTTTATATCTCGCAATTCTGTTTAAATCTCACAATTCCGTTTATATATCGCAATTCTGTTTAAATCTCACAATTCTGTTTATATCTCGCAATTCTGTTTAAATCTCACAATTATGTTTATATCTCGCAATTCTGTTTAAATCTCACAATTCTGTTTATATCTCGCAATTCTGTTTATATCTCACAATTCTGTTTACACCTCACTATTCTGTTTATATCTCACAATTCTGTTTATATCTCACAATTCTGTTTATATCTCACAATTCTGTTTATATCACACAATTCTGTTTATATCTCACTATTCTGTTTATATTCACAATTCTGTTTATATCTCACAATTCTGTTTATATTCACAATTCTGTTTATATTCACAATTCTGTTTATATCTCACAATCCTGTTTATATCACAATTCTGTTTATATCTCACAATTCTGTTTATATCTCACAATTCTGTTTATATCTCACAATTCTGTTTATATCTCACAATTCTGTTTATATCTCACAATTCTGTTTATATCTCACAATTCTGTTTATATCTCACAATTCCGTTTATATCACAAAATTCCAGAGTTTATATCTCACAATTCTGTTTATATCTCACAATTCTGTTTATATCACACAATTCTGTTTATATCTCACAATTCTGTTTATATCTCACAATTCTGTTTATATCTCACAATTCTGTTTATATCTCACAATTCTGTTTATATCTCACAATTCTGTTTATATCACAAAATTCCGTTTATATCTCACAATTCTGTTTATATCACACAATTCCGTTTATATCACAAAATTCGTTTATATCTCACAATTCTGTTTATATCACACAATTCTGTTTATATCACACAAATTCCGTTTATACTCACATTCGTTTATATCTCACAATTCTGTTTATATCTCACAATTCTGTTTATATCACACAATTCCGTTTATATCACACAATTCCGTTTATATCTCACACTTCTGTTTATATCTCACAATTCTGTTTATATCTCACAATTCTGTTTATATCACACAATTCTGTTTATATCACACAATTCCGTTTATATCTCACAATTCTGTTTATATCTCACAATTCTGTTTATATCTCACAATTCTGTTTATATCTCACAATTCCGTTTATATCACAAAATTCCAGAGTTGATATATTGTAATTCAGAAGTCTGAATTGTGAGATGTTTTATCCAGTGGTGATAAACCAGCTTGTCCTGTAAGGCCGTGTCCTGATTGCGTTGTGCTTTGCACTGCTCTATATTCACAGCATCTATAGTGTAGTGTCCAGTCAGGCTCAGCAGGTTTCGGTCTGATCCTCTCAGACGCCGTCTGTCCCGTAACGACCCTCGTGTGTCTCTGTTGAGCAGCAGGATCCAGATGGATTGAGCCGCAGGAGTACTGCTCAACCTGGACTGCTTTACTGTCAGAGTCAAGAGTGTTTAATTCAGTGGACAATACTACATTTACAGAAGTACTGTTATTAAACGGGCAACTGCTGATCTGTAACAGACTGCAGATGAGAACAGATCTTCTGTGTTACATTCTCTGTTCTTCTGCATTCTATTTTTTTGTTTCCTCTGTTTTTGTGTTCTTCTGGTTGTCTGTTCTTCAGCATTCTCTGTTTAATGTTCTTCTGCATTTCTGTGTTCTCTCTGAAGCACGTCAGACTCCAGCGTGCCCTTATCATGGGTTCAGGAGCTTCTGCTTTTTATTCACCTCATCCTCCTCAATCTCACCTCAGACTATTAGTCCTGTCAGGAGTGACGAAACGGCCTTTTCTCTCATGAATGTTCCCAGCAGCATTAGCGTCAGATGCCTGTAATATCTTGCTCCGTCTGATTTCACAGCACTCGATCTATAATGACTTACAGGGACTAACAGCAAAGATGATGCTACAGAAAGATGTGCTTCTTTGTTTTATTTGCACTAACTGTCCATGTGACTCATTAGATTCAGATCCACAAGAAGCAGTTCTTTTAAAGAATCAGTCTAAAGAATCATTCATGGAATGAACGGTTATGAATCGGTTGAGTCGGTTCGGTTTGGACTCGTTTAATATATTCCGGTGAGGGATGGACATCTGGGGCGGCGTGTCCTCTGTGGAGTCTGGTGTGTGTGTGTGTGTGTGTGTGTGTGTGTTGTGTGTGTGTGATGTGTGTGTGTGTGTGTGTGTGTGTGTGTGTGTGTGAGAGAGTGTGTGTGTGTGTGTGTTTTTGTGTGTGTGTATGTGTGAGAGAGAGAGTGTGTGTGTGTGTGTATGTGTGAGTGTGTGTGTGTGTGTGTGTGTGTGTGGAGAGCGAGTGAGAGTAGAGTGAGTGAGTGTGTGAGCGTGAGTCAATGTGCATGTGTGAGTGAGTGTGTGTGTGTGTGTGTGTGTGGAGGGGAGAGAGAGAGGGGTGAGTGGAGAGTGAGAGAAGTGTGAGTGTGTGTGTGAGTCTGATGTGTGTGTGTAGTCTGTGTGTGTGTGTGCGTGTGTGCAGTGTGTCTGTGTGTGTGTGTGTGTGTGTAATGTGTGTGTGAGTGTGTGTGTGTGTGTGTGATGTGTGTGTGAGTCTGTGTGTGTGTGTGTGGAAGTACTGTGGTTGGAGATGAATGTGTGTGTGTGTCTTGGTTTTAAGTTGAAAGGGTTAACACTGATCTGTTAGATCAGTGTTGTATGCTCATGTTCTGTTTTCTGGTGCAGTGATTGAAAGATGTAAACAGACAATTGTGATTGATGAAGTATTCATGATGGGTGATTACCCTTAGTGTGTGTTAGAGAAGCAGTGAAAGTGTAGGTCTTTGTGTCTTGTGTTTTATCTGTTGGAGGCAGTTAAACTTGATTTCTAAGTTACGCATAAGTTCTATGCTCTGTTAATTGATACATGTAATTGTTATTTCTGTTTCCTTCATGATTAACAGAGTACAACAGGACACAGATCTGATGAATATTCATGATGGGGAATTAACCCTAAAAGGGGTTAGAGAAGCAGTGAAAGTGTAGGTCTTGTGTCTTGGTTTTAATGTTGAAAGGGTTAAACATATCTGTAGATCAGTTTTGTTGTTTATGACTATGTATTGTTATATTGGTGCATAGACAATGAAAAGGATTAAATATGAAATATTGGTGTATATGATTGAAATAATTCAATATGATTCCTCATCTGTTCGTTTAGCGAAAAACAGTGTGAAAGCATGCCTGGATTATTTGAACTAGATTTTTACTGTTTTACTGTTTGAAGCATTTTGAATCTACTTGATTTCTATTAACAAATAAGTGAAATTATGCTCTGATTGAAGATAAAATAATAATTGTAAGTAGTTTTAGAGCCATTGCATATTGTTCAAAAATGTGGGTAAGGTTTTGAATGTTTTTGAAAGAAGTTTCTTCTGCTCAGCAACGCTGCATTTATTGAAATATTATTACAATGTAAAACAGTTGTTTTCTATATTAATATCTGTTAAACTGTGATTTATTTATGTGATGCACAGCTGTATTTTCAGCATCATTACTGCAGTCTTCAGTGTCACATGATCTTCAGAAATCATAATAATATGAAACATTTCTGATTATTATCAATTCTGAAAACAGTCGTGCTGCACAATTTCTTTGTGGAAACCGCGATATATTTTATTTTTCAGGATTCATAGATGAATAGAAAAGAACAGCATTTATTTGAAATAGAAATATTTTGTAATATTATAAATGTCTTTACTGTCACTTTTGATCAATTGAATGCGTCCTTGATGAATCAAATAATACATTTATTTAAAAAAAAAACAAGCATACCCTGAACTTCTGATTAGTGTATGTATTGAATAGTGATTTTTCTTCAGCTCTATCGTCAGGCCCTAATTACATCTTATTTCTGTGATGTGTGATGGTTTTCTGTAGGGTTTATATCATCATTCCTCTGAATATTTTCCATGCTTGCGGATGATTTCCAGCAGAAAGAGCAGAGCCTTTGTTCATAGACACATCATAGAGAATGGTTATTAATAATTCATATGCTCTGTGAAAACATCGAGCGCTTGTGAACCCAAAGCCTGATATCCGTCATCTGAAGCGGTGTTGAGTCTGTGCAGGTCAGCGCTGGACATTTGAGAGCTGCAGACACAAACACATCACTGTCACTGATTCACATCATGAGCTTCTCTCTGATTCACTGATGAATCAACTCATGAGAATCACGAGGCTCTGGATGATCACAAGCATCGCTTCTGTCTGAAGTTTGACTAAGACAAACAGAATCAGTGATCAGAAACTCCTCTGATGTTTACACATCGCCTACACGCGCGCACACACACACACGCACTCACACACACACACACACACACACACACACACACACACACACACGCACACGCATACACATAAACACACACACACACACACACACACACACACACATGCAGCACCAACACAAAACACACACACACACATGTAACATCAGGGTCCAGTTAGGACTTTCCATCCAGACGTACCATGGTTGTTGTACTGTCTGTTTTCTATCCCCTTACACTGTGTTCGCTAAATACATCACAGTGCATTCTGCATTTCACAGTTTCAAATAACTGCTCTGTGTCTGATGTAATGAAGCGTGGAGCCTAGAGCTGCTGATGTGTGTGACAAAAGAGATGTAAGGAGAAGGATTGTGATATGTGCCATCGTGTGTGGGACATGTTGTGTCCATAAGTAGGGTTACCTGAACACACACACACACACACACGCAGCTCACACGCACACACACCACACACACAGACACACACACGCACGACGCATGCCGCACTGTAACACAGTGGTGAGTTAAGATGTGTTTCCAGCCTCTCTGTTGTTGTCTTTGTTTGTCTTCTTCACTAGTGTTGTTCTCCAGCTGCATCAGCACTTCACAGGTGTCCATAACTGCTCTGTGTCTGTGTAATGAAGCGTGGAGCACTAGAGCTGCTGTATGTGTGTCTGTGTGTGAGAGAGTGTGTGTGTGAGTGTGTGTGTTTGGCCGGTATAACCGCACACTCTGTGTCCCGGTCAGATCTTTCTCACTTGATCTCGTCCTGTAGCGTCTAGTCTCAGCCTCAGTCGTCACGTCCACGGACCGTTGGCTAACCGTCTGATGCATATGGCACACTTATCTGGAAACACTTCAGGAGTGTCGAAGTCGTCGTCGGATTGGTTGAATTATACAGGATTTCCGGGAGACGTGTGTGTGTGTCGTGTTCTTTAACATCCCGCCTGGAAACAAAGATGCCGTGGCGCCAAACCCCCTCACGAAAAAGAAAGCCGTCGTGTTTACTACTGTGACGACGAAGCGCTTATCAGGGTAGATTGAACGTGATGCTGAAATTAAACATTTAGAGTCGAATGGGATTTCAGAGCATCTTTGAATCATCAGGTTTGAGTGAATCATTACGCTGTGGGTGACACACAGACACGGCTGTAGGTTATTTCTTTTTAAAGTAGTTGTCTTTAGAAGCTGTCTGTGCGCTAGAGGCTTTAAATCCTGATCATCACCTTTTATAAACTTTACCGTGGTAATAGTACTGTAAAACTGAAGTGGAGACAGTGGAAATGTTCTGCATTTGAAACTCACAAACGGCGAGTGTTTTCCTGTCCGCGCCTGTCAGATGCTTCAGGAATCATCGTACATTATACATCAAAACCACAGTGATTTTACGTGCAAAAATGTCCTTAAAATGAAATAAAATTTGAACCAATATGAAAAATGATAAACATTTTAAAGGAGTAGTTCAGCCAGAAATGATTCATCATTTTCTCACTAATGTCATTCAAACCAGTATGACTTACTTTCATTATTACATTTTAAATAATAAATGATGTATATGATATATGATAAATTATGTTTTTTTATATAAACGGAAATAAAAATACTAACAATAATAAAATATTATAATATATATATATATTTTTTTAAATATATTTAAATAATTAAGTCTTTATTATTTTATAATTTTTTATTTATAATCTTTTTTTTACTTAATTTTTATATTTATTGAAATAATTAAAGTTATGACTGTATGTTATTGTGAGTCAGTTTCCCATATTAGCTGTGATATTTAACATGAGGGCAGAACTAAAGCAGGTGCGTCTAATGAGACTGTCATTAATAAACCAACAGCATCTGATCATTCAGAGGAACATGAGCTGTTATTCTACTTAAGTACATTTATCTTGTTTTAAGGATGCTTGGATACATAAAAAAGCATAAAAACTGATTTCTCCACATTCAGAAGGACATTACGCTCACAATACTTAAAGATAACACAGACAAATAGTGGCTAAAATCAGTGGGGCTGTGTAGCTTTGATTTCAATCAGTGAATTAAGTTCATTGTTAATATAATATCTCTGTGCATGTATGGTGAGCTGAAGATGTTTTGAAGCAACCGCAGACAGCCGCGTCCCGTCTGAGCTTCTCCAGTCTGTTGGCGTCACTCCGAGGATTTCCAAACACTTACACAACATCCGTCTTGGACGGCAATCCAAAACAAACTTATGCAAGAGTGCGGCTGTTTCTCAGCCCATAATCCAAAACCAGTTTCTATTGCGGCGGGAAGCCGAGCGAAGCTGCCAACTGTTTAAGATGCTGAGCCAGAGAAGCTAAACAGAGTGTCATCGAGTTTCAGCAGCACTGGCATTGATGTTCACATACTGTAAGATAACCTGAGAATGTGGAAAATCGGGCTGATGTAGATGCAACAGTTGATCTGTTCATTGAATATACATCTCTCTGTTGAGTTTGAGGCAATTTAACCAACACTTGATTTTCAGACTGCTTGAAATACTGCTTAAACTATTAATTTCTTCTTGAAATTTGGTGGATATTTTATATTCTGGGGCATGAATGTGCATGCAAAGTTTCGAAACATAGATGTGTTTTGGAAAGGCAGTACAAAAATAATCACGACTTTGATGTTGTGGTCTGTTTGATTAACACTTGATTTTCAGACTGATAGAAATATTGGTTCAGTCAAGTCAAGTCACTTTTATTTATATAGTGCTTTTAACGACACCGCTTGTGTCAAAGCAGCATTACAGTGTTAAATAGGGACATAATGTGTTGATTTTATTATTTATTTCTTCTTGAAATTTGGTGTATATTTCTTATTTTGGGTCATGATTGTGTCTGCAAAGTTTTGACGCATAGATGTGTTTTGGAAAGGCTGGGCAAGTTTTGTTATGGTCATATAGACTCCCCCATTGACCCTCATTGGTTTTAAAAACATTAACATATCAGGTGAAATACAGAAAAACTTAATTGTTGTTTGTCACAGAATAAAATATCAAATACACAAGAACTTATGAAATGTAAGACTTAAAGTTATTCAAAATTTAAGCTTGTTTTCTGAATCATTCAAAGAAAATTCACAGTAAAAATCTGTCAGGTTTTTGGTTATTTTCAGTGTTATTTTAGTATCACTGAGATACTATTTTAGTGTTTCTTAATCATTTGAATTAGGTTTTATTTTCATATTTACTTAAATGATAATTTTTGGTTAAAATGCAAAGAAATTTCAATCATTTAAGTTTTTGTTATTTTTAAATGGTCTATCAAGTTTAGTTTTTTATATATTTTTTATTTCAGTTTAAGATATTTTACTACAATTAAAACTAAATGAAAATGAGAAAAGCTGCCTTGGTAACTAGCTGAAATAAAGTATTTTTTTTATTTGTATTTTATTTTATAATATAAATATAATAACCCTGCTACATGACTAAAATAAATAAATACATACATTTTAACAAGTATTGATGCAGATCATTTTGGGCATAAAATATAGGTCAAATTCACCCCAACAGAGTAGAAATATCACAATAAAAATAGGGAATTATTACGCTTATCTCACATATTTGACATTTTAAGTCTCTGAGAAGCTAAAATAGAGGTTTTCTGTTTTTACATGAATCTTTAGTTTATTTCATAGTGTTGATTTTCCCCAAACTGCATATAAACCAAAGTGAGTCAGTCTGCCCCGCGGCACAGAAGTTAAAGCCAGTGTTTGAACCCAGCAGGAGTGTTTTTGGAGACCGAAGTCAGAAGTGAGTGTTTATTTTGCTTGTGTTTGTAGTGTTTGTGTGCTTGTTCTTGAGTGTTTCTCGCTCACCCGAACCCAGATTCAGTGACGCCCATGAATAATGGAGCAGCCAGCTGGTGCTTCTCTCAGGAGAGCCGTCGAGTGCAGCGCTCGCCGGAGACGCAGTGGATCTGTCAAACGCGTGAGACGCAGCGGACGGGTCAAAATGCGTTCACTTCTGAATCACTGTCTGCTGATTAAACCAGCGGAGCTCGTGTGTTAGTGATTTTACCTCACATTCTTCTGCACTCAAAACAATATTAATGCTTCAATTTAAAGTTCATGTGCATATAAAATGCATTTCTATTACACCGTTTTAACATAAACAAATAAACTTAATGTGATGCACATAGTCATACAGAAATGACACAGATGCATGGAAATTTTATATGCTATTTAAATCCATAAATCCAGCAGTACGTTTGACTTGGGCTTTTATGGTCAGACTGGTTAAAATGAGGATTCTATAGGTTTTATAGCCACTGAGATGCTGGCGAGGTTTGCTTTGTTAATTGCCTCCTGCTTTATTAACCCAAACCACCTGTAAACGGAAAGCAACATGAATGTTTATTTGCACACCATCAGATTTAATGACGTAAAGCAACCTCAGCGCTCGACCTGAACGCCATTGAAGTCAGTGTGAATGAAGCCATTTCACACTGATTAAAAAACTTTGCGTAGAAACTATTTTCACTCAGAAACTGTTAGTAAACATCACAAACAAATACAATGAAATAGCAAATAATGCATTTAAATAAAACATTACATTTTGAAAGACTGAAATTGTATTTTCTTGTTAGAAAATGAGAGGTGAGACTTTATTTTTGATTAAGAATCAAGACATTTTAGTAAGTAAACATACAGGTAAATATTGCTTTGTATTACTACTGCATTATATACAGTATGTGCACAAAATTATTAAAATTAATTCTCCATTTTTAGTGAATTTGTCAGATTTTTTGCAAGAATGCGTCTAGGTAAATAATGTTTTTTATTGCTATTACAGTGTGTTTACTGACTTATTCAAAATCATTCTCTTTTCTTTAGTGTTACATTTTCTGTGGTTTTTAATGATTATTTTATGATTTTAGCAATTAAAAATATAAACAATAATAATTTCATTTTAGTATTACATTTATGTTTTTAATTTTTTATGTTTGATCAAAATAAAAATTATTAAAAATACATCTGCAATTTTTTTTCATTACTATTACTGTGCATAAAATTGTAAATAATAATTTTTCATTTTTAGTGATTATAAAATTGGAATATAATCTAGGTAAATATTACTTTTTATCACTGTTACTGTACATGTGTGCACAAAATAAAAAATCATTCAATCATTCCCCTTTTTAGTATGGGAAAACATGCCTTGATTTGTTACTTTTAATTAGATTAATTAGATTTCTACTGGATTTTGTTGAATATTAATTTGAACCCATTTAACATTGAATAGACAATGAGAAGACGTGGAACACTGTAAAGTCGTAATTTTGGCTGTTTGATTGAGCTCTATTCCCAGCAGAACTAAGTGTTAGCACATCTTCTGGCTCAGTCTGACAGTCATAAGTCACTTTAGTGTGTCTCAAGATCTAACGCTGAAGTGTCTCTCTCTCTCTCTCTCTCTCTCTCTCTCTCTCTCTCTGTCTCTCTCTCGTCTCTCTCTCTGTCTCTGTCTCTCTCTGTCTCTGTCTCTTCTCTCTCTCTCTCTCTCTCTCTCTCTCTCTCTCTCTGTCTCTCTCTCTCGCTCCTACATTTCTCATCTCATCTGATCACTGCCAGAATAACTCACAGTTGTTACAGAATACCACACAAGTTCTTCTCAGTGCTCTTATCTAGATAATTGGTCCCCAACTGGTTTTACTTCAGGACTCAAGTAGTGACCAACATCTGAATGACTGACCATGTCCAAGTTTTCATCTGAATCTACCAAGTAACAGATGAATTTGTGCTGAAATACTGTATGTGGAACTTTAAGTTAAATTGTCAGTTTTGAGATTTAAGTCTATTTTGCTTCATAACATGTCTTCTTTTAGACTAGTGAAAATAAATCATCCAAAATACACATTTAAGTGTTTATTGTATTGCACTTTATCCATTTGCTTCTGTAGAAATCAAATCCAATCCATATCTTTAAAGGCCGTTTTCTCAAAATGAGTTTTATCTCCACGTCAGCTGCACTTACATGCACCAAATTTTACAGCTTTATTCCCATCTATATCCTGAAGCTTTTTATAGAAGGGTTTGTTTATATCATTCACCTGCTTTTAGTATTACACGTTATCTATTTGCATCTGTAGATAGCAATTTCTATCCATATCTTTAAAGGCCGTTTTCTCAAAATGAGTTTTATCTCCACTTCAGCTGCAATTATATACATCAAATTTTACAGCTTTATTCCCATCTATATTCTGAAGGTTTTTATAGAAGGGTTTGTTTATATAATTCACCTCCTTTTAGTATTACACGTTATCTACATGCATCTGCAGATTTCATGTCGTTTTCTCAAAATGAGTTTTATCTCCTCTTCAGCTGCACTTACCTGCACAAAAACTTACAGTTCTATTCCCATCTATATTCTGAAGGTTTTTATAGAAGTGTTTGTTGATATCATTAACATTGGTTTTATTATTACACTTTATCGATTTGTGTCTGTAGATTTCAGTTACAATTCATATCTTTAAAAAAAAATTATCCACTTCAACAGCACTTACAAATACCAATTTTTAAAGTGTTATTATTATCTGTATTCTGAAGGGTTTTACTGAGAGGTTTGTTCATATATCATTCACCTGGTTTTATTATTCAACTTTATCTATTTGTGTCTGTATATTTAATTTATGGTATATATCTTTAAAGCTCATTTTCACAAAATAAATGTGTTTCTCCACTTCAGAAACACTTGCATCCACCAAACTTAGCATATGTATTATATCTATATCTGAAGGTTTTTTTGAAACACTGGCTTATAATGTAATAAGATTTTAATCTTTAACATGAATTTTAACCTGGCTTCATCAAATGCTCAGATTTTTGTTCTGGAAATATATGCAAATTAGTGCACATTTAAATCTAACATTTTAGAAAACTTGTGATGTTACATGTACTTACTATTATAATAACAATAAATGATGCATAATTACATGCAACTAACCATAAACCAAACCCAAATCCTAACGTTAACCATAATAAGTACATGTAGTTAATTAATGTTACTTAAATGAATAATTATACTGTAACAAGGACAGCTTAAAATAAAGTGTAACCCAAAATAATTACTGTGATTTAGTTAAAACTGTGGATGTGTGGTGATATCTATAAGCTAATATTTGCACCTTATTCACCGTCGTCCTGCCTTTAATGTTAATAAGTATGTTTATTTTACTGTCCCGATTTGTATTATTTACTGCATGTTATTATTTGTGTTTAGCACAGTAGTTTTGGATTGTGGCATTGCTACTGATCTAGAAGCATTGATGTTTGAGCAGATTTATAGACAGGTTCTCTCTGTAATTGTAAACATTATAGTCACAGAGTCTCATCATCAGACCTTCTGTGTTACAACATGTTGGCTTGAACAAGAAGAATGGGCTCCGTTTGTGCTCTCTTCGTGTGGGACGGCTGGTCAATCCTCTCCGTTATGTTGGAAGTGACAGGTTATCGATTCACCTGGAAGCCACCGCTGGAGACTGAAGGATGTTTCAGTGCCTCGGAACTTTAGAAAGCAAAGAAAAACAACAGCAGATCCGTCAGTGCAGCAACAGCAGCCAGTGTGGTAGAATAAGCCATTCAATGTTGTTATGTTTTTAAAAGCATAACCATACAAGTAAAAATTTAATAATATATAATAACTATGTTCATAAATACACAAAATATATAAATAATGTAATTTAGTTAAATAATATTTTTTGGGAGAATAACAATAATAAAAAAAATATTTTCACATAATATATATATATAAATAATATAATATAAATATTAATAAGTATATAAAACTATATTTAAAAAAACTACATATATATATATATGTATATTCAGATACATTTATGGAAGGAAAAAGAGGTAGCATATTTTAAATACATGTGTATATTTATGGTATCTCTTTATTTTAGAATGTATTATTCCATAATTAATATAAACATGTTTATTTACATACTTGTAATACTCCTCCTGCAATGACTCTCCAAGCCACTAGGGAGCACTGTCTGATCCCTCTTGCAATGACTCTCCAAGCCACTAGGGAGAGCTGTCTGCTCCCTCCTGCAATTACTCTCCCAGCCACTAGGTGGCGCCACCTGCTGTGAACTCTTTAGAACTCTTTACTGCTCATCAAGTTAATGTGTTCCACCTGTATTTTGCCCTATTTAAGTTTGGCAGTTTCATTGAGCTGTGTTCAGTCTTGAGCCTACCCTCTGTGGATTTCCTGAGTTATAGAAGAGTTAATCGCTGTTTCTCAGTTGCCATTGTGCTTACTTTGTTTTGTTTTGTAAAGCTATGACTGCTCTTTTTGTTTGTATTTGAGAACTGACATCAAGTAAAGACTGTCTGCTATTGATTTATCTGAGCCTCCTAGTTTGCTTTTGCTTCTGCACATGGGTCTTCTACAAACTGTCTTCCCCAGTAGACCAGAGGTAGAAAATTAGCTTTCTCTGACTGGGAGACCCGGGTTCAAGACCCACCTCTGACACTTTATGTCAGTTAGTTGTGACAGCAAGACTGAACCATGGAAGTAGACCCAGTAGAAGAACAAAATCCTCCCTCCAACGTGGAACGCATTCTCTCTGAACTCTCTAGCCAAGCTTCGGCCATTAACAAGCATGAACAGATTCTAACTGAGATTCTCCAGCGTCTAAGACATCAGTCTACACCTCAAGCCTCTCCAGTCCTACCAACCCAGTCCATATCTCAAGCTGCTCCAGGTCCACCAGCAGGTCTTCTACTTGAGCCTAGACTTCCAACCCCTGAGAGGTATGATGGGAACCCAGAGAGGTGTCGAGGATTTATAACACAGTGTACTCTTGCTTTCCAATTGCAGCCTAACAGCTTCCCTACAGGGAGCAGCAGAGTGGCATATATGACAACCCTTCTCGTAGGAAAGGCACTAGATTGGGCTACAGCTCTCTGGGAGCGGCAGTCTCCTCTCACGACAAGCAGCGACCTCTTCATATCAGAGATGAGAAAAGTATTCCACCACCCTGTTAGTGGAGCAGAGGTTGATCATCGATTGCTTCAACTCACACAAGGAAGACGCAGTGTTGCAGAGTTTGCTATCGAGTTCCGCACCCTGGCTGCAGAGAGTGAGTGGGATCAGCGAGCCCTGAAAGCTGCATTCCATCGTGCCCTATCACATGAATTAAAGGATGAGTTGGCTTACAGAGACCCAGCCCCTGATTTGGAGTCTCTGATTGATGTTGCCATCAGACTGGACAACCGCATTCGGGATCGGCAAGGTGAACGTCGTCGTGAGACTCGACTGCCTGAGTTTAACACCTCCACTGGTTTTATGGAGCCTTCCTCACTGACTGGCTGTGCTGAGGAGCCAATGCAGCTGGGGAGAACCCGATTGTCACAGGCGGAGAGGGAGAGACGGATGAGAGATAAGTGCTGCCTGTATTGCGGTGAGTCAGGTCACTTCCGAGCCAACTGCCCTGAACTGGTGGGAAAAGGCAGCTCTCGCCCAAGAAGAGGGGGCCTGGGACGAGAGTAATTACTTACCCCCGACCAGCAGCTTCGGGTCTTTCCATTGATGTCTCCCTCTCCTGGGGCAATGACCTTCATGAGCTCATGGCTTTCATAGACTCTGGTGCTGCAGGGAATTTCATGGACTGTACACTGGCCTCACAGTTAAAGATTCAGCCCATCACTCTCCATGATCCTCTGACTGTTACTGCATTGGATGGGAGACCCCTAGGTTCTGGCCAGGTAAGCCAGTGCACCACATTCCTCCACTTTCAAGTGGGTTCTCATAGAGAAGTGATACAGTTCTTTTTAATCAATTCTCCTGAATTCCCTTTGATCCTTGGGTATCCTTGGCTAGTTTTGCATAATCCACAAATTGATTGGTCTTCCAACCAGATAAGTGAGTGGGGGCCTAACTGCTGTGCATCTGGCTCGTCTCTCTGTCATTCTCCTGAGCCACAGATGACCTTCCCTAAACTACCTGAGCCATCAGTCCCTTCCAAGGAGATGCTGGCTATTTCTGGGCTGGGACAAGTGGCTTCCAGTGATCTTGCTGCCTCTCCCGAGTCATCCCGTGTCCCCCATGAGTATGCAGACCTCTGTGACGTGTTCAGCAAGGAACGTGCTGCTTCTCTTCCACCCCATAGGCCTTATGACTGTGCCATTGAACTGCACCCTGGCACTTGTCCACCTCGAGGGAGACTATTCTCTCTGTCAGCCCCAGAAAGAGCATCTATGGAAGAATATATCAACAAGGCACTTGACAGCGGATTCATCCGCCCTTCAACCTCACCGGCAGGAGCCGGGTTCTTCTTTGTGGGGAAGAAGGATGGCAGTCTCAGGCCATGTATTGACTACCGGGGTTTTAAATCGTATCACTGTAAAGAATCGCTACCCACTGCCATTGATGACTACAGCCTTTGAACTCCTGCAAGGTGCAACTATATTTACCAAACTGGACCTTCGGAATGCCTACCACCTAGTTAGGATCCGAGCCGGGGATGAGTGGAAGACCGCATTCAACACCCCGACTGGTCACTACGAATATAAGGTAATGCCCTTTGGCCTAGTCAATGCCCCAGCCGTCTTCCAGGCATTCATTAATGATGTTCTACGAGAGATGCTTAACCAATTTGTGTTTGTTTATCTTGATGACATCTTAATCTTCTCCCGTTGTTACCAAGATCATGTCCAGCATGTCCGGCAGGTTTTGTCTCAACTGTTAAGGAACAACCTCTTTGTGAAGGTGGAGAAATGTGTGTTTCATGTACCAACTGTCTCCTTCCTTGGGTTCATTGTCTCCAATGGCAGCATTCAGATGGATCCTGGAAAGACCCATGCAGTCCTGAACTGGCCCCAGCCGTGCTCTGTCAAGCAGGTACAGCGCTTTCTTGGTTTCGCAAATTTTTTTAGGAGATTTATAAGGAATTTCAGCTCCATTGCAGAACCCCTTACAGCCCTTACCAAGAAGACCTCAAGGCAATTCCAATGGACCGAAAGGGCTAATCAAGCATTTGAGCTGCTCAAGCGAAGATTCACCTCTGCACCCATCCTGACCCTCCCCGATTCAGAGTTGCCCTTCGTAGTTGAAGTGGATGCGTCAGATGTTGGAGTGGGAGCTGTTTTGTCTCAAAAGGCCACGGGGGACAGTAAGCTTCATCCTTGTGCCTTTTTTTTCACGTCGACTCACCCCAGCAGAAAAGAACTATGACATTGGTAACCGGGAGTTGCTGGCGGTGAAATTGGCGCTCCAGGAATGGAGACACTGGCTGGAAGGGGCCAAACACCCATTCATCATTTGGACTGATCACAAGAACCTCACATACATCCGGGAGGCTAAAAGGTTGAATCCACGGCAGGCCCGATGGGCTCTCTTTTTTAATCGCTTCGAGTTCATCCTCTCTTATCGACCAGGCTCTAAGAACTCTAAGCCCGATGCCCTTTCGAGACAGTTTGACACGCCAGAGGTGGAGGACAGACCCGAGGCCATCATTCCCAGCTCCAAGGTGGTGGCAGGGGTTCAGTGGGGAATAGAGTTGGCGGTAAAGAAGGCTCAACGTCAGCAGCCCGACCCAGGTAATGGCCCCCCAGGTCGCCTTTTTGTTCCTAATGTTGTACGATCTGATGTGTTGCAGTGGGGACATGCATCTCTTCTTTCGGGTCACCCTGGAGTTACAAGAACTTTGAAGCGTATCCAGACACGGTTCTGGTGGCCCAGTATGCAGGCGGATGTCAGAAGATTTGTGTCTGGCTGTTTTGTGTGTGCCCAAAACAAAGAACCTAAAGCCCACCCTCAAGGTCTTCTTCACCCTTTACCAATCCCGAGACGTCCATGGTCTCACATCTCTTTGGACTTTGTTACTGGACTTCCTAAATCGCAAGGTAACACAGTCATCTTGGTGGTGGTAGACAGATTCTCAAAAGCATGTCATCTGATACCTCTGCCTAAGATCCCCACAGCTTGTCAGACGGCAGACCTCATGATGCAGCACGTCTTCAGGATCCACGGGTTTCCTCAGGACATGGTCTCTGATCGGGGGTCGCAATTTACTTCCCGGTTTTGGAAGGCTTTTGGCCGTCTTATTGGAGCATCCATCAGTCTGTCTTCTGGGTTCCACCCTCAGTCTAATGGTCAGACAGAACGAGTCAACCAGGAGATTGAGAAGACTCTCAGGTGCCTGGTCTCCAATAACCAAAGCACGTGGAGCTCCCGTCTGATCTGGGCTGAGTTTGCTCGTAACACTCTACACCATTCATCCTTGGGCATGTCTCCTTTTGAATGTCAATTTGGGTTTCCCCCATCTTTGTTTCCTGAGCAGGAACTGGAGGTCCAGGTACCAGCCGCAAACCAACTTGTCCAGAAGTGCCGCCAGGCCTGGCGAAAAGCACGTACAGCCTTAATGAGAGCATCACAACGGCAGCAGAAACAGGCCAACCGGCGCCGTAGAATCGGGCCATCACTACGTCAGGGTCAGAGGGTGTGGTTGTCAACTAAGGATCTTCCACTTCATCTAGAGTCTCGGAAACTGGCCCCCCGATTCATTGGACCTTTTAAGATCCTTAGGAAGATCAATCCTGTGTCATACCGTCTACTCCTACCCAGGTCTATGCGCATCCACCCCACTTTTCACATTTCACGTTTGAAGCCTGTTGTTTGCTCTCCTCTGTCCACAGCCAAGAAGCCCCCCCCATTACCCCAGATTGTTGGTGGGCAGCCAGTATACACTGTCCGTCGACTGCTGGATTCTCGCCAGGTCCGTGGAAGGGTCCAATACCTAGTGGACTGGGAGGGCTATGGCCCAGAAGAGCGGTCTTGGGTGCCAGCTGGGGACATCTTAGATCCAGACCTTATCAGAGAGTTCCACCGTCTGGATTCCAACCGTAGCCAGCGGAACGTCAGGAGCCGTTCCTGAGAGAGGGGCTCCTGTAATACTCCTCCTGCAATGACTCTCCAAGCCACTAGGGAGCACTGTCTGATCCCTCTTGCAATGACTCTCCAAGCCACTAGGGAGAGCTGTCTGCTCCCTCCTGCAATTACTCTCCCAGCCACTAGGTGGCGCCACCTGCTGTGAACTCTTTAGAACTCTTTACTGCTCATCAAGTTAATGTGTTCCACCTGTATTTTGCCCTATTTAAGTTTGGCAGTTTCATTGAGCTGTGTTCAGTCTTGAGCCTACCCTCTGTGGATTTCCTGAGTTATAGAAGAGTTAATCGCTGTTTCTCAGTTGCCATTGTGCTTACTTTGTTTTGTTTTGTAAAGCTATGACTGCTCTTTTTGTTTGTATTTGAGAACTGACATCAAGTAAAGACTGTCTGCTATTGATTTATCTGAGCCTCCTAGTTTGCTTTTGCTTCTGCACATGGGTCTTCTACAAACTGTCTTCCCCAGTAGACCAGAGGTAGAAAATTAGCTTTCTCTGACTGGGAGACCCGGGTTCAAGACCCACCTCTGACACTTTATGTCAGTTAGTTGTGACAATACTTATTACTTCAAAAATAATTTTATGAAAAATAAGTGTACATATATTGCATAAGTTAAATAAGTTTATATTTATTTAAAAGTATGCTATCTCTTTATTTCATAATTTCTTATTCCATAATTAATATAAACATGTTTATTTACATAATTGTTACTTTAAAAATAATTTTATGAAAAATAAGTGTACATAAGTTAAATAAGTTTATATTTATTTAAAACAATGCTATCTCTTTATTTCAGAATGTATCATTCCATAATTAATATAAACATGTTTATTTACATATTTCGACATATTACGAAAAATAAGTGTACATATATTGCATGAGTTAAATATATAAACATAATATTGTGTAAAATAAAGAAAAAGTAAAAGCAGCATGAATATTCTTTGGACTGTGGACAAAATATGCTTCTGCGTTTGAGGAAAGAAAGTCCAACCACAAAAGCATGAGTTAATGAACTTAATATTAAAAGTGTAATTAATTGAGCTAATCCTCTCCAGCTCTCCTGTTGGTTCAGTATCAGCCTTCGTTCTCTCTTCAGACCCGTTCAGTGCTAATCCACCGTGAACGAGAACAGAAACACGTGTCGTATGAACTCAGAGTCTATCAGAGCCAGTGACTCTCAATTAAACCAGCCAACAGGTTGTAATGAAGTGTTGAATTAATCCAGGCTAAATATACTGACGGCTTGGTAATTAAACACGAGGCTGTGGCTGGAGAAGCACAGCAGACGCTCGTTAATGAACAGGTGCCGTATGATCCGTCTGACTTGGACGTTCATCGAGCTTGTGTTTCCGTAACATCAGAAACGAGCTCATATCTTTATTTGTGGGGAATCGTTTAGTTGCTGAATTGCTGGTGAAGAACTAAACAACCCATAATCCGATCCAGAAGAGATGCTGTTGCCATGGAAACAGGAATCATGATTTAAAAACTTGAGTTTTATGTTTTTATAGTTGAATGAGCTTATTTAAATACAGACAGATGTTGGGGGAAGTCGTGGCCTAATGGTTAGAGAGTCGGACCTGTAATCCAAAGGTTGGTAGTTCCGGCAGGAATTGTAGGGGGGGGGGGGGGGGGGGGGGGGGGGGGGGGGGGGGGGGGGGGGGGGGGGGGGGGGGATGTACAGCGCTCTCTCCACATTCAATACCACGACTGAGGTGCCCTTGAACATGACCGAACCCCCAACTGCTCCCCAGGCGCTGCAGGATTGAGTGCCCACTACTCCGGTGTGTGTGTGTGTGTGTGTGTGTGTGTGTGTCACACACACACACACACACACACACACACACAGCAGTGAGCACACACACACACACACACACACACAGCAGTGAGCACACACACACACACACACACACACAGCAGTGAACACACACACACACACACACACACACACACACAGCAGTGAACACACACACACACACCGTGAACACACACAGCAGTGAGCACACACACACACACACACACACACACACACAGCAGTGAACACACACACACACACACACACACACACACACAGCAGTGAACACACACACACACAGCAGTGAACATCACTTGAATGTCAAAGTGGACATAAATAGACATATGTAATGTATAATAGTTTATAATTGAAATGTATTATTAATGCGCTATTGTAAAGAGTTTGAAATAATTACAAAATCAAACATAAAGTTAAAATTGTGAAATATTATAATAATGTAAAACAGCTGTTTTCTATGTGAATATCTATTAAACTGTAATTTATGTATGTAATGCAGCGCTGTATTTTCAGCATCATTACTCCAGTATCACATGATCTTCAGAAATCATAATAATATGCTGATCAAGAAATATTTCTGATTATTATCAATGTTGAAAACAGTCATGCTGCACAATATTTGTATGGAAACATAATACATTTAATTTTCCAGAGTTCATGGATGAATAGAAAGCTCAAAAGAACAGCGTTTATTTGTAACATTTGTAACATTATTAATGTCACTTTTGATTAATTTAATGCTTCCTTGATGAATACAATTATATATTTAAATTTTTTGTTTATCATACTTACCTAAAAAAGTGTGTTACTGTTTCCACAAAAAATTTTTTTTATCAGCAAATCATCATATTAGAATGATTAAATGCAGCTTTGATCACAGTAATACATTATATTTGACTTCTATTTTAAATGGATTCATATTTCACGGTTTTGCAGTAAAGCAGATGTGGACGTGTGGAGTCTGAGCTGCAGGTATAGTTGTGTTTGCAGAGCTTTATTTAGGTCAAGGTGATCTGTATCTAGAGCAGCTCTGATCTATATTCTCATTCATCATCTTGAAAATATCTGGCAGTATGAATATCATATTACTGCAGTAACTATCAGTCGTTTGAACTGTTGTGTCAATAAAGGGCTCATGATATGATAAATCAAATTTATCTTTATCTTTTGACATATATGTGACCCTGGAGCACAAAACCAGTCATACAGGTACATTTTCTTTTTTTAATTAAGATTTAATTTAGAGGACTAGTTAGGCACCCAGGCGCTAAACTAAACACTAGTGTTCTGATCATTCTGGCCACCGCTGTAATTACTGGCCAAACTCACAGAGGATAAAGATGGAGGTCCGGTTCGGTCCGGTCAGGTGTGATCTAACGCTCCCTCAGCTGCTGTTTGTTCTCACCTCATTACAGTGGTGTGTGTGAGTGTGTGTGCTAGCGTTCGCGCGTACGCTTGTGTGAGTGTGTGCTTGTGTGTGTGTGTGCGTGTGTGTGTGTGTGTATGTGTGTGCGCGCGCGTGGTTCAGGTATACCCTACGTTATGGGGACAAAATGTCCCCACAACGATGGCAATATCCAAAATCCTTGTCCGTGTGGGGACATTTTTTGGTCCCCATGAGGAAACCAGCTTATAAATCAGACTAAGTGATGTTTTTTGAAAATGTAAAATTGCAGAATGTCTCCTGTGATGGTTAGGTTTAGGGATAGGGGCAGTGTAAGGGGATAGAATATACAGTTTGTACAGTATAAAAACCATTACGTCTATGGAAAGTCCCCATAAAACATGGAAACCCAACATGTGTGTACTTGTGTGTGTGTGTGTGTGTGTGCGCGCGCTCCGGGGCTCGAGCTCGTCATCATCGGTGATGTGTTTAGTGTGTGTTTCTGTGGCGCAGCGGCAGTAAATATCGCGGTCACAGAAGAACGAGCGTTTAATGAAGAATGTGCCATAAATCCGTTGAAAATACCTATCGTTTGGCCAAACGAGAACTGAGCCCGGTTCCTCCCCAAGCTCACACACAGACACACACACACACAGACACACACACACACAGACACACACACACAGACACATTTGAGGGTGACACGGGAGTGAATTCTCAAACCTCTCCCGTCCCACTCCCACAAAAGTTAATCTCTTCCCGTCCCAATCCCACGAAAAAACTGGAGGAAAATCCCGTTCCACTCCCGGAAGAATGACTCCCATTCCCTCCCACTCCCGTGTTGTTGTTTTTTTTTTTTTGCAGAAATCTGTCAGTTACAGTAAAAATATAGTACAGATCACAGCGTGCCCACCTTATTAGTTGAATAAAAACCCAAAATGTCGTTTTTTGTTATTATATTGAACTGAAAGCCATCTTATGCACAGTGTTGCACAGATTCAATTTCATGTAAATCATCCATGCTAACACACACGTCTTCTATTTTTATTTTTTAGACATTTCACTCTCTATAGATATATATTTCTATGTACTGTATTTTTAGATATATTCGAGTTTCGAAGTTTCTCGCTCAAGTTCACATGAGACCTAAAGCGCATCCTGTTTGCTTAAAAGCGCAACGTTTCGT
>CM049827.1:1372732-1375232 GCA_027422435.1 Schizopygopsis pylzovi | reverse complement strand
CGAGGGCAAAGAGCCGGGCGACCTGAAGTTCAGCAAAGGCGATATCATCATCCTGCGGCGGAAGGTGGACGAGAACTGGTTCCACGGCGAGCTAAACGGCAGCCACGGATTCCTTCCAGCCAGTTACATCCAGTGCATCCGGCCGCTGTCCCAGACGCCGCCGCAGGGCAAAGCTCTCTACGACTTCCAGGTCAAAGACAAAGACCAGGACAAAGACTGCCTGACCTTCACTAAGGTACAGACTTCTGTCCGATCCGATCGCAGGCTCTTCTGCTCACCAAGGGTGCACTCATTTGCAATACAATGCAATACAAACAATGACGCGCAGCTGTATTTTCATATACACAGACACACACACACACACACACACACACACACACTCACACTCACACTCACACACACACACACACACACACACAGACACAGACACTCACACTCACACACACACACACACACACACACACACACACACACGACACACATAGTGTGCACATTGCATAGGCGATGTATAATATTTATAATATAATTATTATAACAATATTTAATATAGTACATGTGAGGTCTGCGCGTATTTGGGCACAATAAAAGGAGAGAAGCGAAATGAGCCTGAGTCCGACCCAAGCCCGATCTGTAAAAACAAAAAACGGTCCCGAACCCGGCCCGAATGGACGCAGCGTGTCGGCCCCGTCGGGCTTTCAGGGCTCTACTCTGCACCCCTTTACCTAAATTCAGTTCCTATGTGCCTCTAGAAGCTGGCATTCAGCAAGTGAACGACGCATTACTGTACCATCCCAAAGAGAATCAAAATCACTTTCACAGACTTTTACATTAACTGTTCCCATCTGGTGACCTGCACAACTCAATCCTTACCATCTTCAAGAAACGGCTAAAAACTTCCATCTTTATTTGACCCTCTAACTCTAGCACGCTCTATTATAATTCTATTTTATCTAATCTGTCTTCTTTAATAGTAAACTTTTAATAGCACTCGCATGTTGTTGCTCTTTTGTTGGTTATGATTGCGTCTATAATGTCCTCATTTGGATAAAAGCGTCTGCTAAATAACTAAATAAAGAACTAAATAAAAATAAATCATGCTCGAGAAACATTTCTGATTATTATCAATGTTGAAAACATTCATATTTGTGTGCACTGAAACAAATAAGAAGTTAAATTGACTTAATTTTTATTTGGCAAGTTTTTGCACGCATCTTTTTAAAGTAAATTTAATTACGGAATTAAGTAAATCTATTTAACTAAGTTATCTAAAATTAGCAAAGGAAATAAGTACATTTAACGTGATGAGTAATTTCTACTTAATTATTTTACCGTGCAATACTTAAGTATATTTCACTCAGTCGTTAGTTTATGTAGCTTTGAATACAAGCATTGGGTAAATGCATAAATGTAAATATACTAGGATCCATAAGATACTTTTGTCCGCATTGACTTTTATTGTATGGACAAAACACAGCAAGTCATTCCGGTTTGTTTCCGTGTGAAGTACATTCTGTGCTCTGTATGTTCCTCACATCGCCTGCGTCTCGCAGTCGCGCAGACGTCTGAATGCATTCCTGCACAAGCGGCTTCTGTCCTCCAGACGCAGGATCCGGAAAGATGAGTTCTGGAAGCACAGACAAGAAAGTCCTTTCATGGACGGATGAGAGGCAGACGAGCATCTGCATGCTAAAACACTCGTTAACAGACACTTGATTGAGTCGCTTTGGCTTCGGTATGATCATAAACCGAGGCACATTCATAAAGATACAGATATTAACGCCTTACAGATGCTGAGGTTCAGAATCATGTTCAATCAGTTTGGTTTATGAACTTCAACTGTTATTGAATCGAGTCAGAATTGATCTGAATAATAGCTTATAACCTTGATCTTGGTTAGATTACTCCATGTGTAAAGAACCTGGGTGCTTTATTGAAGTTAAAACTCTCCTTTCAACACAGACATTTGAAAAAGTAATTCATGCATTTGTTACATCTAAGTTAGAGTATTGACATGTGCTGTACTATGGGATAAATCAGTCGTATATCATTGCAATTGGTTTAAAATGCAGCGGCCAGGAATACAAAATCTTAACGTTAGTTTTTAAAGCACTTCATAATGCTGCAGCCACACAAACCGCATAGGTTTTTATGAATTTGATCAATTCATAAACTAAAGCACCGTGGCACTCGAGCTTGTGCAGATCTCCTGGTTCTTCATTATCTATCTTTAAAGCTGTGCTTAAATCTCACCTCCTTGATCGATCTGAAACGACTTAAGAAGTGTTTTATTTATGTTATGGTTTTTCTTTGTGATGTCATTTTGATTCATTATTTTATATCTTGTTGTTTACTATGCCATGTAAAGCACTTTGGTCGACCTCAGGTGGTTTTACATGTGCTATATAAATACAATAAACTATTTGCAATTATGAGAAAAAAAGTCCTTGTGATTTTCCGTGGCGTAAACAATCGTCCATATACACGTTTATTTCTCTATACA
>CM049827.1:1340232-1370232 GCA_027422435.1 Schizopygopsis pylzovi | reverse complement strand
TGCACTTATACACACACACTCTCTCTCTCCCTCACACACACGCTTATACACACGAACACACACACGCATTGATACACACACACACACACACACTCACTCTCTCTCTCTCTCCCTCACACACTCACACACACACATGCACACGCTTATACACACTAACACACACACTCACTCTCTCTCTCTCACACACACACACACACACACACACATGCGCGCGCGCGCACTTACACACACGCTCTCTCAATCACATGAAGTCTACATGTTAAAACAGAGTTCTCACAAACAGCTGCTGATAGCGCATGCTTTATTCGCTCAGATCGCGCTCGTGCGCCTTGTGTATTTCGGTGCGCGTGTGACAGCCTGTCATTATTCCGCTTTGTGATTTTCTTTTTGTCGTGTTCCCGTGCCGTAATTACACCTCGCGATGGGCTCTATTATTGGCACAATTAGCAGAACCTTGCACGCGGCGAGGCGTCTGAAGCCGGAGCTTGACCTATATTAAGAACATTTCAAAGTTCACGGCTGCGCTAACGAGCTCCCGCGCGCCAGGATCCGAACGAACCGGAGACCGAGAGTAACACGCCCCGCCAGAAACAACACGCGCTTCACTCATCACATGATCATTACGGTTATTTCCACAAATGCACGGGAGACGTCAGTGCACGTTTCTCTCTCTATCACTAACTATGTTTCCATAAACATATGCGAATATAACTTATGCGCAAAACTGGAATATTGCATAAAACATTTGCGAGTAAAGCAGCGTTTCCATCCAATGAGTCAAAGATAACAAATTCGTCACTTCCTGATAAACTGGCACTAAATATCACTAAGAAAAGCCACGGAATATAATAATTTTCATATATATGTGACCCCGGAGCACAAAACTAAACATAAGGGTCAATATTTTTTTTTTATTAAATCAGCTTTTTAATAAGATGCTGTGCAACGAGATCAGACTTTTTGATATGCATTTTATTCGGAAAATGTGCTTCCATCGTAGTTTATGCGCAGTTTTTCTGATCGGATAAAACAATTGTGTGCATATGTTTTTATGTGCATTGTGATATTGTGATATAGTGCATATGTGAATTTATGCACATTTTTGCATCTATTAGAGGTGGACTCATAGCTAGTGATTGTGATGTCTGACCACCTCGTGTCAGAGTAATAATACCATGACCTTCAGAAGACCCGCGGGCGTCTCTGGGGTCCATCAATCTGCCTCATTTACATGCTATTTGCATATCATTAGCATATTTATGAACCAGGACTGTGAGTTGAAACAAAGGGCTCGAGTCACTTTTGATCTGTTTGTTTGTGTTTATATTCATTAAAACATCAGTTTAGTCGGTTTGCATTTTTATATTTGCCATAATGATTTCAAGATTTGTATTCGTCACATACCAGCAGTCAAATATCAGTAAATGTAAGTCCTGTTAAGTGAAGCAAAACAACACAGCACTAATCAAATCCATTGACTCTGATTTCCCACCAAAATGATGTCACTTCCTGTCAGATGATGTCATTGGCTTTAGGAGGATACAGAAAAGACTGACTAATTGATCAATGTTACTAAACATGTGTTTGATTGGACAAATTATGAAGCACATTGTTTGGTTATTATAAAAGCGATTGTTACATTTTCTTTCATAACATTCTAAAAGATTAATTCAACTTTTAATATTTGATTACTGATGTTTTTGATGATACATTTGGATTGAGCTTTAAATCTAGAAAAACTAAAACAGACAACACAGAATTAAAAATATATATATATCGGGAATTATTATTGTGCAAATTTTGATAATTAATAGTAAGTTTTATTCATTCAAATGCTTTAATGTGCTTTTTATTATTGAAATGTAATTAAACAATTAAAATGAAATCCTGAGAATAAAATGGAAAACATAGAAAAAAAACGAATTTAGGAAAAAATATAATTAATTTTATAGGGTTTTAAAATCCAATTTTTATTAAACTTTTAATAAAATGTTGATACATTGTTTATTTCATGATTTGATTTAATTAGACCTGCTTTGTGATTACTATAATTGAATTTAACCATTCAAATGGAATCCAATAAAATAAAATCGAATGGGGAAAAAGAATTGGAAAAAATACATATTTAAAAATATGTAGAAAAAACAGAAGTTGGGATAAAATAAACAGAATTATGAAATATTTTTTTTGGGAAAAGATAAAACAGGATCTAGAAGAAAAGTATAATTTGAGAAAAGATCAAACATAATGATGAAGAATAAAATCTAAGCTGATCTCATCCTATATGTGTGTTATGATCAGCAGCATGAATCTGAGCGTCAGGTGAAGATGAGGACGGCGTGGTGTTCTTCATCACTCTCCTGATCTTTGATTTACTGCAGACGCTTCATAATCAGCATAATGGGATGTTTGTGTTGATGATGCAGTGTAGGACATTATTAATTCAGACTAAATCAGACTAAATAATTAATTTAGTAATTCTGAAAGATTCCTCATTTGTGTGTGTGTGTGTGAGTGTGTGTGTGTGGGGTGTGTGTGTGTGAGAGAGTGTGTGTGTGTGTGTTTGAGAGTGTGTGTGTATTGAGAGGGTGTGTGTGTCTCTCTCTTGTGTTTGTGTATTAGAATAGCCCTCGGAGAGAGCTGTGTGTGATGATGCAAGTGGATAGAAGTGGAGCCCGTGTAGTGTTAAACAAGTGTGGTGTGTGTGTGTGTTGTCGCGTGATGAAATGTGTGTGAAGAGTGTGTGTATGTGTGTCTCTTTCCTCTCTGTGTGTGTGTGTGTCTCTACGGGACGGTGTGTAGTGTGTGTGTGTGAATGATGTCTCTCTCTATGTGTGTGTGTGTGTGTAGTCGCTGTGTCTCTCTCTTGTGTGTGAGAGTGCTGTGTATGTGTGTCTCTTCTCTCTCTCTGTGCTGTGTGCGTGCTCTCTCTCCTCTGTGTGGTGCGACTTCTCTCTCTCTCTCTGTGTCCGTGTCGGTCTCTCTCTCTCTCCTGTGTGTGAATGTGTGCTGTCTTTTTGTTCTCCTTCTCCCCCAATGTTCTCTGCTCAACTATTCATCGAATAATCTTTTGTGTGTATCGTGTATGATGTGGAGAAGTGTGTGTGTCTGTGTTTTGCGATTAATCTCATCCAAAATAAAATTTTTGTTTACAATAATATATGTGTGTGTTCTGTGTATATTTATTATGTATATATAAATACACACACATACAGTATATATTTAGAAAATATTTACATGTAAATATTTATATTCATAAAATTCATATTATATATACATATATTTAATATATAAACATAACATATTTTTCTTAAATATATACGTATGTGTGTGTATTTATGTATACGTAATAAATATACACAGAACACACACACATATTATGTAAACAAAAACTTTTTTTTGGATGAGATTAATCGTTTGCCAGCACCAATATATATATATATATATTGAACAAATCAAACCACCCCCCACCACCACCAACCTGCTGTGTGACTTCTCACTCCAAGCTGGACTCAGAAGTCGGCAGCCCTGTGTAAGTATTATAAACCAACCGTGTGGATGTCTTTGTTTGTCCTCAGCTGAATGAAACGGCGAAGCAGCTGATGGAGATGGACAAATCATCGGCGAGCGCAGAAGCCGTCAGCTGTAACGGGAACGGCGCGCACAGACACGCGGAGGGGAAGAAGAACGCTAAGAAGCGGCACTCGTTCACGGCGCTCAGCATGACGCAGCGCTCGGCGCAGGTGCTGGGAAACAACCGGCACTCGATGGAGATCAGCGCACCTGTGCTCATCAGCTCCTCGGACCCACGCGCCGCCGCTCGCATCACAGACGGCCCACACCTGTCCTCCAGCGCACCTGCCACACAGGTACAGAGACTCACCTTCTCACCATAATCTGTAGAAACACCGAAGACCATTCACTTTATTGTATTGACACATTTTCCCCCAAATTCTCATGCAAATGCAAAACAAATAAATAAATACGGAAATAAATACATATTTATATATAATACAGTATATAATAAATTAGAATACAATTATTATTGATATCAATTATTATATCTATATGTATTTCCACAAGGTGTTGGAAACATTCCTCAGATATTTTGGTCCATATTGTCATGATAGCATCACACAGATTCTGCAGATTTGTCGGCTGCACATCCATGATACGAATCTCCCGTTCCACCACATCCCAAAGGTGCTCTATTGGATTGAGATCCGGTGACTGTGGAGGCCACTTTGAGTAAATGAACTCATTGACGTGTTCAAGAAACCAGTCTGAGATGATTTGAGCTTTGGTGCATTATCCTGCTGGAAGTACATCAGAAGATGGGGACACTGTAGTCATAAAGGGATGGACATGGTCAGCATCAATACTCAGGTAGACTGTGGCGTTTAAACGATGCTCAATTGGTAGTAAGTGGCCCAAAGTGTGCCAAGAAAATATCCCCCACACCATTACACCACCACCAGCCTGAACCATTGAGACAAGGCATGATGGATCCATGCTTTCATGTTCTTTACGCCAAACTCTGACCCTACCATCTGAATGTCGCCGAAGAAATTGAGACTCATCAGACCAGGCAGCGTTTTTCCAATCTTCTATTGTGCAATTTTGGTAAGCCTGTGCGAATTGTAGCCTTCGGTGCCTGAGCGGCACCCGGTGGGGTCTTCTGCTGCTGTAGCCCATCTGCTTCAGGGTTCGGATCCACCGCTGGTGTCAGCAGGCGCAGCTGGTATCCCCAAACTCACTCACTCTAGCCCAACTGTTCCTGATTACCCTGTCTGCAGTGCCTCCTATAATGGGGATTGCACTATGGTGTGTTTTGGCTGCATACACCACCACAGAAGCTCCCGAGGTGGCGGCGTCCACTACGATTCCTCCAGAGGTGGCGGCTGACGCTGCAGAATCTCCCGAGGTGGTGGCGCTCATTGCTGTGTCCCCAGAGGCGATGGTGCCCGCCGCAGTCTCTTCAGAGGTGGTGGCGTATGCTGCACAATCTCCCGAGGCGATGGCGCTCACTTCAGCTCCTTGCGCGGTGGTGTCACACAGCAATGCACTCTCAGCCTGTAATGTTGTGGTCAAAGAGACCGTTACCGAACTCTCCCTGTTTCCTGATGCTTCTGTTAAGACCTCAAGCGTTGTTTCGGAACTCCCTGCGTTTGTTGAAGCTCCTGATGCTGTCCACTTATAAACTTTCTGATTGTCCTGTCACGGCTATGAAGGCCGTCTGTGAACTCTTGTCCTGTTCCAAACCGGCCAAGGAGGTCTTTCCTGAACTCTCTGATTGTTCTGTAATGACTAAAGAGTCCGTTTCTGAGCTCTGTGACTGTTAAGTCTTGGCCAAGAAGGTCAGTTCCTAGCTCTCTGTTTGCCCTGTCATGTGAGAAGGATGTTTCTGAACCCTTTTACTGTCCACTCACGGCCAAGGAGACTCTGTAGATTCTCAGTCAGGCCTGTCACGGTCTGTGAAGCTGTTTATGAACTTTCAGCTTGTCCTGTCACAGCAAAAAGTGGCTGCCCCTGAACTCTCGTCCTGTCCTGACGATGGAGGTCGTCTATGAACCTGTGTCCCGTCTTGACCTGGCCGAAGAGGTCATCTGCAAACTCTCTGCTCGCCCTATCATGACCAACGATGTTGGTCTGTCTGTCCCGTTGAGGCCGCTGTTAACCTCTCTGTGCCTTTTCTTCCAGTTATGCCTGATCCGCCGTGGAGGTCCTTTGTCCTTCTCTGGAGGTGTTTTGGTCTGTTCTGGTGGTCTGCTTGCTCTGTCTACTCTACTGTGGTGGTCTTCTACCCTGCTTTGGTGGTCGTCTACTCATCCGTGGGGATCTTCGGACCCTTCTGCTTGGCTATGGTAGTCTTCATCTCCTGCTCTGCCGGCTCCATCTTGAATTCTGCAGCTTGTTGTCTCTATTGAACACCTTCTACTGAGCACATGTATCCAGTTCTTCAGCAATTGCACTGGCTTCCATTTAAAGTATCGAGTTGAATTCAAGATCCTGTTACTTACAAGGCATTTCATAATCTTGCACCTCAATACCTTACTCAACTTCATGTTTACACTCGTTCACATGCTCTCAAATCCTCATCTTCAATTTCGCTTGTGGTACCGCGGATTCGACTAACTACCATGGGTGCCAGATCTTTTAGCTTCTGGAACTTATGATGTTAAAAACGCACATGCATCTGTACACACGTTTATAGTTCAAGTCTATATCACACAGTTCTGACTTTACACCTCAGAATGCGACTTAATGAGATTATTTTCATGGAATAGCAAGTTTGAGACGTTTTTTTCAGAATTGTGACTTTGGAACTTATGGAACCCAACTATGGAACTCCCTTCCCCTTGATATTCACAACAGCGATTCATTGCCTGCTGACTTTTAAAACGCGTCTTAAGGCATATGTTTTTATTCAGGCTTTTTATAATATGTTTTACTAAGTCTTTACTGCACTTTATTTGTTTAACGCCGAGTGTTTGTTGTGTGCTTTTGTCTTGTGTTTATCTTTGCCTGCTTGTGAGGTGACCTTGGGTGTTTTGAAAGGCGCCATTAAATAAAATGCGTTATATACTGTATATATATATATATATATATGATGTGACAATAAAAGTGATTTGATTTGATTTGATGTATGTATATATGTATATGTATGTATATATATGTATGTATATGTATGTATATATATGTATGTGTGTGTGTGTATATATATATATATGTGTGTGTGTGTGTGTGTGTGTGTGTGTGTGTGTGTGTGTGTGTATATATAAAGACTATATATACACACACACAAATTGAATGTAGTAGGTATTTTAGCTGCAGACGGCCTCTTGACCTCTGAGCTGGGCTCAGCTGCTTGGTCCCAGTAAAAGTGTTGGGCTCCATTAGTGTTCTGAGGTCAAAGGTCAACATGAGAACCCATGAGGGTAAATCTCTGGAGTTTTGTCTGAGTGAAACAGACGGATCATGTAGAGTCCCAAGGTGCATTTCCAACTCCCATAATGCATTGTGTAAGCAGCTGCAGGAGCCCATTAGTGACACACGCAGAATCTCCATCATATCCATTGTCTTCACAGGACTCTTCAATCACAGCAAACGCAGGAGCTTCAGTTCCGCCGCGCCTAACGTCGACAACCGGAGAGCTGCTCGCCGCCGCTAAAGTCCAGCTGCCTCTCAACATGTGAGTCGGGATGATTTATTCCTGCTGCTCCACACACTGCAGTACTGAAATATCCCAGGTGAAAAGAAATGCAGTAAAATGCACTTTATTTCAGTACACTAGGTACACTTCCATAATGTACTTAAAGTGCTCAATTTCCGTGCTTTAGGTTTGTTCTTACTATACTAAAAACTATTCTTTAGTACTTCTTAAGAACATCTAAGTTTACTCAACTGTGCTATTTTGGGACAGCATGAATATGAACTAAAATGTGAACCTGGAGCACAAAAGCAGTCATAAGTAGCACAGGTCAATTTGTAGCAATAGCCAACAATACATTGTATGGGTCAACATTATCGATTTTTCTTTAATGTGTGTGTGTGTGTGAGCTACTCTGTTCATCAGCTGTTCCTTGTGGCTGTAATGAAATCACTCAGTGCTTTAATAACAGACTCTGGACTTGATGTAATAAAATACTGCTGTCGGAGCTGATCTAGTCTCCACACACACACACACACACACACACACACACACACACACACACACACACACACACATGTTTACTTAGCTATCTAAATGGGGACTCTCCATAGGCGTAATGGTTTTTATACTGTACAAACTGTATGTGCTATCACCCTAAACCAACCCTACACCTAAACTTAGCCCTCACAGGAGACTTTTTACATTTTTACAATTTCTAAAAAACTTTGTTTAGTTTATTTTTAAACCTGTTTTACAAATGAGGACGTCCCCAAATGGAGGTTTTTGGAGAATTTGTCAGGTTTACCTCACTTTTGGGTACAAATTTGTCCCCAAAATATGGTTAAGTAGGTACACACACACACACACACACACACACACACACACACACACACACACACACACACACACACACACACACACACACACACTCTATCAGGAACACGGTTCGCTGGTGAATCTCTCTCTTGGTTTCTGCAGATATCTGGCCATGTACGCTTACAAGCCGCAGAAGGCGGATGAGCTGGAGCTGAGGAAGGGCGAGATGTACCGCGTGATGGAGAAGTGTCAGGACGGCTGGTTCAAAGGCACGTCGCTGCGCTCCGGAGCGTCTGGGGTTTTCCCAGGAAACTACGTCACGCCCGTCTCCAGGTGAGCATTACTCAAACCATCTAGAGATAATGCAGCGGCTCTATATTCTCATCAGTGAGGAGGCTTAACCTTCTCAGGTATCGTCATTAAAGATGTTAAAAACGCACCTGCATCTGCACACCCTTTTATAGTTCAAGTCTATATCCGACAGTTCTGACTTTACACCTCAGAACGCGAGTTAATGTGATTATTATATAACAAGACTTTGAGACTTTTATTCTCCGAATTGCTACTTTGATACGTTTTTCTCCGAATTGTGACTTTGAGACTTTCTTTCTCAGAATTGCGACTTTGAGACATTTTTCTCAGAGTTGTGAGTTTGAGACTTTTCTTTGCAGAATTGCAAGTTTTTCGTTTATCTGAAATGTCTGTTTATAATACTTTTTTTTACCCCCGGTTTCACATACAAAGCTTAAGCCTAGTCCCAGACTAAAATGTAATTCTGAGAATTAGAAAGAAACTTGCACGAACAGATCTAAGAATATGTCATTGCCTTTGTTTTGTCTCAAGATGCACAACACTGATGTTTTTTTTTCTTCTAAGGCACGTTTATAAAAACTACTTAATTGTCCTAATCTATTGCTTAGTTCTGGCTTAACCTAAACCCTGTCTGTGAAACCAGGCCTTATGATATTAATAATCTTTTATTGAGCAGAGGCTGATCTTTTATCTGATCTTTGGGTTAGTTTTGACTCTCAGTAAAAGCACAAGCTAATAAAACAACCCTAAATGAAATGCGACAGAAAGAATGTTTTCCCCACGCGTTCCAGATCCCTATCTCCAGCTCCAGTCATAAATCAGGTCAGCGCAGGTGCAGGTGCGCTGCTTTAATGTGGAGAGCTGAGAAGGTGAAATTGTTCTGTCGCCGCATTGATTAGGATGTATAGCTGATGCGTTACGGCCGCAGGCGCGTGATTAGCATGCTGCGTCTATGCACATAACCGCAGGCGAGAGTCTGGAGCGATGCGATGCTCTGTTTGGGGTCAGTGAGGGACCGTTCATGCATGAAATACTGCAATACGATGCAGTGTTTGAGGTGCATTAATGTGACGACTTCATTCGATCAGAGCTTAGTCTGAATGATCGGATTTAAGTGTTTAGTGATTTTGGAATCATTCAGTATTAAACTACAAAAAGATGCCATTAAGAAGCCAGAAGGAGTGTTCATCTGATACGCGTGACGGTTTGTCATTGACTCAGCAGGTGCTTTTATTTGTCTTCACAGTTAAACCAGTCTCAGATTAAACACTGGATTTAACTGCAGTTTATGAGCTTCATCACATCAGGGTTTGATAAGAGAGATTTACATCATTTACTCATGATGGTCTGAGTTCAAATAGGGATGCATGATTTGGGGAAATTAAAATACATTTTCTAAAAACATAATGTATTAATAAATAATAATAATAAATGTGATAGTGCTGGGTGGGAACTCATTACATGTAATCTAGATAACGTAATCAGATTCCAAATTGGATTCATTTCATGTTAAATTGCTCATAACCAAATTACAGTGACTTTTTATGGATTCCATGATTAAATGGCAGTGAATTATTCATAACTCCATTCTTCTTTTTTTTTTTTTTGAATTCCAAAAATCCTACTGTATGTCATATCATTAAGCTTTGACTGTATTCATAATGCACAGTCATGTACATATGCAAACAAAAAAGTGTGTGTGTGTGTGTGTGAAGATGAGTGACATGTGCTGTGACATGTGTAACAATAATCACACAGTGTAACATTGTGTGTAGGTTAACAGAGTTTCTGTATGTGTGTGATAGAGTGAGTGATATATATACAAGCACATGCGCATGTTTGGCAGTAAATCAGTATATTATCAGTATATTATTATGATTTCTGAAGATCATGTGACACTGAAGACTGGAGTAATGATGCTGAAAATACAGCTCTGACTCAGTTTATGAGGTTCAGATGATCAAGCTCGCTGCTGTAAGTCTTTGGCATTTATTTATAAACTACAATATACTTTCCTTATTTACATCGTTGTACTACCATGAGTAGCTTGAGTTAGGTGAATGTCAGAGATGTGATTGATGTGGTATTTGAATCTGAATCTCTTTCCACGGTGTTGTTTTATGAAGCTGTGATTTTATGGTTTCGAGTCTGGTTTTGTGTCAAATCAGCATTACTGGATCTGTGTGAATCTGCTCTTTATCATCATCATCATCATCAGATGTTTGCGGTTAACCACGAGCCTTTGCATCTGCGGTTCACAAACAGCTGAAGTACGGTGTAAACTCAGCGATCCAGTTTTAGACGTGTGAATCTGAGCCGTCGCTCTGGAGGATCGAATCAAGCTGCGTCTAAAAGAACTTCATGTGCCACACGCAAACAAACACCTTCATATCATGAGACGTGATGATAGTGGAGAGATAATGAGTCTGAGATGAGGTGAACCCTCCCGAGTGTGTGTGTGTGTGTGTGTGTGTGTGTGAAAGAGAGTTAGTGTGTGTGTGTGTGTGGTGTGTGTGTTTGTGTGAAAGAGGAGAGAGTGTGTGTGTGTGTGTGTGTGAGAGAGATTGTGTGTGTGTGTAAAGTGTGTGTGTAGAAAGAGAGTGTGTGTGTGTTTGTGTGAAAGAGAGAGAGAGTGAGTGTGTGTGTGTGAGGAGAGAGTGTGTGTGTGTGGTAGGGTGTGTGTGTGTGGAGAGTGTAGTGTGTGTGTGTGTGTCAGTGTGTAAAGAAAATGAGAGTGTTTGTGTGTGTGTGAAAACAAATGTGTGTGTGTGCATGTATGTGAGTGTATGTGTGAGAGAGTGAGTGTGTGTGTGAGAGAGAGTGTGTATGTGTGAGAGAGTGAGTGTGTGTGTGTGTGTGTGAGAGTGTGTGTGTGTGTGTGTGTGTGTGTGTGTGTGTGTGTGTGTGAGAGAGAGTGAGTGTGTGTGTGAGAGAGAGTGTGTATGTGTGAGAGAGTGTGTGTGGTGTGTGTGTGTGTAAGAGTGTGTGTGTGTTTATGTGGTTTATGAGGACACAAATTTGTATAATAACACAGGCATGACAGGTATTACAAGGAGAAGGTGATTTACGAATGAGGACATTTTCAGTGTCTACATAATTCAAAATGTTTATAAATCATACAGAGTGAGTTTTTTTGGGGGAAAGTAGAAATGCACCGTCTCCTGTGAGGGCTAAGTTTAGGTGTAGGGTAGGTGTAGGGCAATAGCACATACAGTTTGTACAGTATAAAACCATTACAACTATGGAAAGTCCCCGTAAACCATAAAAACCAACGTGTGTGTGTGTGTCGTGTGTGTGTGTGTGTGTGTGTGTGTGTGTCGTGTGTGTGTGTGTGTGTGTGTGTCTCTGTGTGTGTGTGTGTCTGTGTGTGTTTCCGCAGGGCTCCGTTCGCCGTCGGTCAGACGCGCTCGTGTCTCTCCGGAGCGGCTCAGGCTCAGGCTCCTGGATCCCCGGGCTCCGCCGGTCCCTCCAGTCCGGTCCTGATGGCGTCTGCGTCCCGCTCCAGCCCGTCGTCTCCGCAGCTGCATCTGAAGAACTGTCTGCGCATGTGCAGCCAGCAGACGGTCAACCAGGCGCGCTCCGCCATGCAGCTGGGTGAGAAACTCCTTTTCTTTCAAATGTTAAATCATATCACTTTTATTCTGAAACACTCAGTGCATCAGATTACATATTTACAGTGGCGTGCATAATTATTTTTAAAATGAAATATCGTAGTATCAGCACACTTTCTATCAGCTGCAGTTCTTATCAATATACTAATACAACACGACATACATTCACATCAGTGTTAACTCAGCGGTAGAGTTACTCTCACAGGACACTTAAAGCACATTATTTGCATCTGTTTCAAAGCCTTGCCGGTTAAACGTTTCAAGATGAGACGTGCATTATTTCTAAGCCCGTTAAACAGCGCCTGATAACTGAACTAAGTTATCTCTTGTGCTAATTCTGTTAAAACACACAAGGTTTATGTATAGACTCAGTTGGTTATGTCTGAAATGAAAGTACATCAGCTGAGAGAAACGAATGCGTGGCTGTATATTAGATGCGTGCAGCTCTTAAAGGGACAGTACACTAAACATGCAGCCGACTGTCATTAAAGGGATAGTTCACACTAATATTTAATTTCTGTCATTATTTACTCTCTCACATGTTGTCCCAAACCTGTATTAATTTATTGCATGTGCTGAACACAAAATATTATACTTTGAAAAACGTGGGTAACCTGACACACACACACTGTTATTCTGACCGATCGTGCAGCACGAGTTTGGAGCGACTGGGAAAAGTGAATGTTTTCATCGGTTTATGTTTGTGTGTGTTGTTGTGGTCAGTGCACAGTCCTCCGGCGAGCAGCGGCAGTCCGTCTCGGTCCCCGGCGCGGCCCTTGAGCTCGTCCTCGCCCGCAGACACACAACCAGAGGACAAGAAGCTGGAGAAGGTCAGTGCTGCGTGCTGCTCAATCCATTAAACATATAAACATTCTTCAATCAAGATGCATACAATGACTTGTTACATGTGTACATAAATATACAGATACAGCAGTCCTATGGACATCATTTACTAATGTTTAAATACTGTCAGGATGATATGCAGATGGGTGATTATGAACATACTGTACAGATGGATTGTGCACTATAAGCAAAAACTATGCACATAATTACAAATGGATATGAATAAGCGATACATTAAGATATATAAACACTGAGTGTGTGTGTGTGTGTGGTGTGTGTGTGTGTGTGTGTGTGGTGTGTGTGCGTGCACGTGAGTGTGTGTGTGAGACGTGAGTGTGTGTGTGTGGTGTGTGGTGTACTGTGATGAGTGTGTGTGTGTGTGTGTGAGACATGAGTGTTGTGTGTGTGTGTGTGTGTGTGTGTCTGTGTGTCTGTGTTCTGTGTGTGTGTGTGTGTGTGTGTGTGTGTGTGTGTGATGATGTGTGTGTGTGTGAGACTGAGTGTGAGTGTGTGTGTGTGTGTTGTGTGTGTGTGTGGTGTGTGTGTGTGAGTGTGTGTGTCGTGTGTGTGTGTGTGTGTGTGTGTGTGTGTGTGTGTGTGAGATAGAGAGTGTGTGTGAACTCTTAGACTGAGTGAATATATTTCTAGAAGTCTCAGAGTGCTGCGTGTGATGTGTTAATTATGGGCTGTTAATGAACTCCCAGTCTAAGATAAGAGACGCACGTCATGTGATCTGTTTGCATATATTTCCATAAGTCTACAGTGCTGCGTTGTTGTTAATTATCTGAATGTCCCATTAAGTATTGTAATAAAGAAGAGCATGTGATTAAGTTGACTCATTTAACCATAAATTTTATTCAGATGATTTGAGACACTGTACTTTATTAAACCCTTTTATTCTGGATTCCAATTAAATCATTTCAGTTTAATCATCAAAAAGCCTCATTGTTACTGTAACAAATGTGTTATGTGTCGTGTTGTATTGTGTTGTGTAGTGTCTGTGTTTCTCTGTGTGTGTTGTCTGTGTCTGTGTGTTGTGTATGACTGTGTGTGTTGTGTCTGTCTGTTGTTCGTGTAGTGTGTGTCTGTGTCTGTGTCTGTGTGTCTGTGTTCTGTGTGTCTGTGTGTCTGTGTTGTGTCTGTGTGTCTGTGTGTGTGTCTGTGTGTCTGTGTGTGTGTGTGTGTGTGTGTCTGTGTGTGTTCTGTGTCTGTGTGTGTGTGTGTGTGTCTGTGTGTGTGTGTTGTGTGTCTGTGTCTGTGTGCTGTGTGTGTTGTCTGTGTGTTGTGTGTGTGTCTGTGTCTGTGTTGTGTGTCTGTGTGTGTGTGTGTGTGTGTGTGTGTGTGTGTGTGTGTGTGTCTGTGTGTGTGTGTGTGTCTGTGTCTGTGTGTGTGTGTCTGTGTGTCTGTGTGTGTGTCTGTGTTGTGTCTGTGTGTGTGTCTGTGTGTGTTTGTGTGTTGTGTCTGTGTGTGTCTGTCTGTGTGTGTCGTGTCTGTGTGTGTGTGTGTGTGTTGTGTGTGTGTGTGTGTGTGTGTGTTGTGTGTGTGTTGTGTCTGTGTGTGTGTGTGTGTGTGTGTGTGTGTCTGTGTGTGTGTCTGTGTGTTCTGTTGTGTATGTGTGTCTGTGTTGTGTGTGTGTGTGTGTGTCTGTGTGTGTGTGTGTGTGTGTGTGTGTGTGTGTGTGTCTGTGTCTGTGTGTGTGTGTGTGTGTGTTGTCTGTGTGTGTGTTGTGTGTGTGTTGTGTCTGTGTCTGTGTCTGTGTCTGTGTGTCTGTGTGTGTGTGTGTGTGTGTGTGTGCTGTGTCTGTGTGCTGTGTCTGTGTCTGTGTGTGTGTCTGTGTGTGTGTGTGTGTGTGTGTGTGTGTGTCTGTGTGCTGTGTCTGTGTGTGTGTGTGTGTTGTGTGTGTCTGTGTCTGTGTGTGTGTGTGTGTGTGTGTGTGTTGTGTGTGTGTCTGTGTTTGTCTGTGTGTCTGTGTCTGTGTGTGTGTCTGTGTGTGTGTGTGTGTGTGTGTGTGTGTGTGTGTGTGTTCACTCAGAAAGAGAAGAAGAGCAGCGGCCTCCTCAAGCTTCTCTCCGGAGCCGCAGCCAAGAAGAAGTCTGTGTCTCCGCCGCACAGCCGGGCCGGGTCCTGCCCCGTGGAGAGCGAGATGCAGGGGGCGATGGGAATGGAGCCGCTGCACAGAAAGAGCGGATCGCTGGAGCTGAACTTCTCCGTGTCTCCTCCGGTGCGCCAGCCCTGCTCCTCCTCCTCCTCCTCCTCGCCGCTCGCCGTCCGGCCCGAGCCCAAGCCGCTGTCCCGAGAGAGGCGAGTCCAGGGGTCATGACATAGTGTCTCCAAAATAAATCAAAATCAATGCATTTATCATCGTCACATATACATACGTTTTCTCACAAGCATTTTCGATATTTGTATAATCCAGGAAAATATTCCATTATATTCCATTTATGATGCTTTGCACGTGTTTGTTAGACTTTGAGAATGAAGGTAAACATCACAATTAATCCCACAGAGGACCCAGCTTTTCATTTAGGGCCCCAATAAACACATATTTTTTTTTCTAAATTCAGTGTTTACCATTTTATAATTTTTTATGGATTCTGTGTTTTATGATTCAGTAAAAAAATAAATAAATGCATTTTTATTTTATCAGATAAGATGCTGCACAACAGGACTGTATAAAAAAAAAACATTTGGTTGTATGATATTCCTTAAATTATATTATATTATTATTACTATGAGAATTGCATTTTAGTATACAGTAGTAATATACTCAGTCAAAATATAAGACAAAAGTCAAATATATAATAGATATAATCTATACAAACTTAAACCGGACTTTTATTTTGGCGTGACGGTCTTTCAGTTGTAGTTTCAGCGTGTATTTGATGGTAATTATTCTCACATGAAACTGCATTAAGCTATTATTATTATTAATATTAAGATCATGTTCCATGAAGATATTTCCTACCATAAATATATCAAAACGTAATTATTGATTAGTAATATGCATTGCTAAGAACAACTTTAAAGATGATTTTCTCAATATTCAGATGTTTTCACACCCTCAGATTCCAGATTATCAAATATTGTCCAAACCATACATCAATGGAAATATTATTATTCAGCTTTCAGATCATTAAAAATTACCCTTATGACTAGTTTTGACTATATTTAATATTCATACTCTTCTGGAATATTTGTTTTAATGCTCACCAATGCTCATTTATTTGATGTGAATATCTATTAAACTGTAATTAATTACTGAGTCAGTATCTCCTGATCTGGGCTGTCAGAATAAAATCAATATTCATCCGATTCAAGATCAAAATGCATGACTTTCAAGGGTCATGAAACCCTAAAACACGTTTTAAGATGATAACATATATGTACATAAGTGGAATTAATAAAATCATTCATAATGTCTATTATTAAGCAAAAAGTGGTTATTTTGTTCATGTTTTGGAGCAGTTTTGTTCTGAGCTTTTCTCAGTATTATTCATGAGAACGAACTCTTATGATCCAATCACTGCGCTCTATTATGCATGAGGTTATATTACAGATATCTCAAATCTAAAAGCACATTTGAATGCATGAATTTAAGATGTTGTGGCAAGTTTAAACATACAGTAAATGCACTTTAAGCACACGGTTTGTCTTTGAACTATACATTACAACATGATGCCGTTTGATCTGTTGCGCCCTCTTGTGGACTGTTTGATGTGTTTACTAGGATTCAAATATAGCATTTAATTCATAACTCATTTTTTGAAAATATTTCATATTTATACACCACCAGTCAAAAGTTTGGCATAATTTAGATTTGTTTTATTTTTTATGAAATATATTTCTTCTGCTCAGCAAGGCTGCATTTATTTAATTAAAAAATGCAGTAAAAAACTAAAATATTATTAGAATATGAAACGGCACTTTTCAATGATAATATGTGTTCAAATATAATTTATTAATGTGATTAAAACTGTATTTTCAGCATCATTACTGCAGTCTTCAATGTCACATGATCTTCAGAAATCACTGTTCAAGAAACATTATTATTATTATTATCAATGTTAAAAACAATATTTTTGTATACATTACATTTTTAAGGATTCACAGATGAATAGAAATAGTTGAAAACAACAGCGTTTATTTGAAATAGAAATCTCTTATAATATTAGAAATGCTTTTACTGTCACTTTTCATCAATTTAATACATAAAAGTTTTAATTGTGCGTAACCGAAATTATCGTATGATGATTTCCACAAAAAAGCAGCATATTATTATGATTTCTGAAGATCATGTGACACTGAAGACTGATGCTGAAAACACAGATTTGATCACAGAAATGAATTATAGCTCATATAAAACACCTGTATATTTTTACTGTATTTTTAAGAGAGCAGAAGAGGCTTCTTTCCGGTTTGAAGCGAGATGAATGCCTCTGGCTCGGTCCTGTTATTAAGTGCTCTCGTTCTCTACCAGGTACCGTGTGGTCGTGCCGTACCCCCCGCAGAGCGAAGCCGAGATCGAGCTGAAGCAGGGAGACGTGGTGTTTGTGCACAAGAAGCGAGAGGACGGCTGGTATAAAGGCACTCTTCAGCGCACCGGCCGGACAGGCCTGTTCCCCAGCAGCTTCGTGGAGAGCTTCTAGAAGAGCCTCGGATCTGAACCAGGAGCACACGGCGTGAACGTAGACAGCCCTGAATCTCACAGAACCGGGTCTGAGCCATATTCCACCCCAAAATCAAGAGAGAGACTAATTATTCACACTTAAATCTATTAAAGCCTTTTGGGGAGCATTACAACTTGGTTAATTCTATTAAAGTCTAATTTGGGGAGCATTAAAACTTGCTTAATTCTATTTTTGGGGAGCATTAAAACTTGGTTAATTCTATTAAAGCCTAATTTGGGGAGCATTAAAACTTGCTTAATTCTATTAAAGTCTAATTTGGGGAGCATTAAAACTTGCTTAATTCTATTTTTGGGGAGCATTAAAACTTGCTTAATTCTATTAAAGCCTAATTTGGGGAGCATTAAAACTTGGTTAATTCTATTTTTGGGGAGCATTAAAACTTGGTTAATTCTATTAAACCCAATTTTTGGGGAGCATTAAAACTTGCTTAATTCTATTAAAGCCTAATTTGGGGAGCATTAAAACTTGGTTAATTCTATTAAAGCCTAATTTGGGGAGCATTAAAACTTGCTTAATTCTATTAAAGCCTAATTTGGGGAGCATTAAAACTTGGTTAATTCTATTTTTGGGGAGCATTAAAACTTGGTTAATTCTATTAAACCCAATTTTTGGGGAGCATTAAAACTTGCTTAATTCTATTAAAGCCTAATTTGGGGAGCATTAAAACTTGGTTAATTCTATTAAAGCCTAATTTGGGGAGCATTAAAACTCGCTTAATTCTATTAAAGCCTAATTTGGGGAGCATTAAAACTTGGTTAACTCTATTAAAGCCTTTTGGGGAGCATTAAAACTTGCTTAATTCTATTAAAGCCTAATTTGGGGAGCATTAAAACTTGGTTAATTCTATTAAAGCCTATTTTGGGGAGCATTAAAACTTGGTTAATTCTATTTTTGGGGAGCATTAAAACTTGGTTAATTCTATTAAACCCAATTTTTGGGGAGCATTAAAACTTGCTTAATTCTATTAAAGCCTAATTTGGGGAGCATTAAAACTTGGTTAATTCTATTAAAGCCTAATTTGGGGAGCATTAAAACTTGCTTAATTCTATTAAAGCCTAATTTGGGGAGCATTAAAACTTGGTTAATTCTATTTTTGGGGAGCATTAAAACTTGGTTAATTCTATTAAACCCAATTTTTGGGGAGCATTAAAACTTGCTTAATTCTATTAAAGCCTAATTTGGGGAGCATTAAAACTTGGTTAATTCTATTAAAGCCTAATTTGGGGAGCATTAAAACTCGCTTAATTCTATTAAAGCCTAATTTGGGGAGCATTAAAACTTGGTTAACTCTATTAAAGCCTTTTGGGGAGCATTAAAACTTGCTTAATTCTATTAAAGCCTAATTTGGGGAGCATTAAAACTTGGTTAATTCTATTAAAGCCTATTTTGGGGAGCATTAAAACTTGGTTAATTCTATTTTTGGGGAGCATTAAAACTTGGTTAATTCTATTTTTGGGAACATTAAAACTTGGTTAATTATATTAAAACCTTTTTTTGGGGAGCATCAAAACTTGCTTAATTCTATTTTTGGGGAGCATTAAAACTTGGTTAATTCTATTAAAACCTATTTTTGGGGGGCATTAAAACTTGGTTAATTCTATTAAAGCCTATTTTGGGGAGCATTACAACTTGGTTAATTCTATTTTTGGGGAGCATTAAAACCTATTTTGGGGAGCATTAAATTGAGTTTTGAGTTAAATGAGTGTAATTGTGAAAATTTCATTATGGTGAGAATTATATATATATAAAAGTTAAAACATATAAATATTACATTAATATTAATTTGATATTTTTATATAAAATATTAAAAAATGTTTTTATATAAAATATTACAAATATAATATTATATATATAAGTCTCACCATAATTACATTATTTTCACAATTACACATTTTTTTATATGCATATTATTTTTTATGTTTTATTTAATTATATATATATTTATATAATGCTCACCAAGGCTTCATGTAAAAAAATATGATATTTTGCACAAGCACAAAACTACAGTAAAAACAGTAATATTTGTGAAATCTGATTTCTGGAAGATCATGTAAGACTGGAGAAATGATGCTGAAAATTCAGCTTTGATCACAGAAAAATTATAATTTTTTAATATTTTAAAATGAGAAAAGTATTTTATAGCCACATTTTTAAGTTGTAATAATTCACAACATTACCATTTGTACAGTATTCTTGATTATAAATATGAACTATTGCGGACGTTGAAGTATATTTAATTTTGGAGTGAAATATGAGCCGGATATGTTTCGATGAGATTCAATGCAGGTTTATCATGAAAGCTCGTTTACAGTGAAGCTCTTTGTGGAAGCACAAACTCGTGTATTTGATTGTTTTCTTCCCAGAGAATTATGGGATGTGCATGCTGGTTGACCGACTCTATTGTCTCTTGTTTACCGTGGAGGTGTGAGCTCTGGATATGAGTTTGAGGAACTATTTTCTCTTTGATTCATGAATTTTCCATGTGCTCGGTGTGCCGTGGGCCAGTCTTTACACGAGTACACGCTGTCGGACAGATGTCATGTGATCTGGTGCTGCTCTTTTATGATCTGAAAGAGACAACTGACCGTAGAAGAGCACATTTCACACCAGGGACACTCACCTTAACTATATATGAAATATTAAATACATTTGGTGTTAAATCAAGCATGAGTGGCTTCTCAAACTAGAAACAAATGCAGGGCAGGGTTTGATTCGGTCTATTAGGAATTGATTGGATTGTTGACGATTTAAAAAAATTTATGTGCACTGAAATAATTGATATATATGAAAGAAAAAGAATGATCTATTTTGATTTCATGGTGGCTTAATTGAAATAAAGCCAAAATATAAATATTAGAAAAGTTGCATTGGCAGATAACTGAAATGCAAAAGTTAAAATACTAAAATTACTAACTGAAAATAAAAATAGAAATTTAACCTTAATATTATTATTTCTAAAAACAAAGAAAATTATAAAATAACAAATGCAAATAATAAAAATGTTAATTAAAATTGGAACAGAAATACAAAAAAATAAAAGCTAATTCAAAACAGTAAAAAATAATAATATTATAATTAAATCTAAATAGTATTATTTAAAAAAACTATAAAAATAAAAAATAAAAAATAAATATTTAAAAATTTTAATTTAAATTTTTATATTTCAGTTTTATTTTTAATTTAATTTTTTTAATATTTGCATTTATTATTTTTATAGTTTTTTTAAATAATACTATTTAGGTTTAATTACAATATTATAATTTTTTTAGTATTTAATTATAGTATTTTTTATATTTCAGTTTTAATTTTAAACTAATTCAAAACATAAATAATAGTTAAAAACATAAAATATTATAATTAAACCTAAATAGTATTATTTAAAAAAACTACACAAATAAAAAATACAAATATTTAAAAATTTAAATTTTTTTTTTTTTTTTTTTTTTTTTACATTTTTTAATATTTGCATTTATTATTTTTATAGTTTTTTTTAAATAATACTATTTAGGTTTAATTACAATATTATAATTGTTTTTAGTATTTAATTATAGTATTTTTATAATTCAGTTTTAATTTTAAACTAATTCAAAACATAAATAATAGTTAAAAACATAAAATATTATAATTACACCTAAATAGTATTATTTAAAAAAAACAAATGCAAATGTAAATTAAAATGTAAACTGAAATATAAAAAAATCAATTCTAATTCACACATAAATGCTAGTAAATGAAGTATTAGTAAAAGGCAATGTCCCTGGTGTCTCTGTACTTGTGTAGAGTTGAGCATCATGTGTTGGAAGCGTGTAATGAGCCGCTGCTCTACATTAGAGGCGTTCAGATGAAGCAGCACATCTGTATTTCTACACGCGACGCTCCGGATAGATTCAGAAACCAGCGGCGTTAAACACACGCTTCATCAAATCAAGCTCAATTACACGACAGGAGCTGCTCTTCTGGGAGGTTGTGGTTCTGCCAACAAAGCATTAAAATGCCATTTTGAAAGAAATGCTACAGAGAAGAGAACCAGGCTCCGTATTCACAAAACAGCTCAAAGAGATCCCTCCGTTGCATTGCCTTTTGCAGTGAGACACCATATCACACGTATAAAGTTCAAACGCGCAGCTGTTTTTAACATAGATGCGTCCTGTGTAAAACTACGAAAGCCTGCTTCCGCCACTGAATGAAAAGATAATTGTGACTTTTATCTCAAAAATGACTTTTTCGCATAATTGCGAATATATTCTGACTTTTTCTTGCACTTATGAGAATTCTGAATTTTTCTTGCACTTATGAGTTTGCGAATATATTCAGACTTTTTCTCACACTTATGAGTTACATCTCGCAATTCTGGCTTTTTTTTCCTTGCAATTCTTCTGACTTTATAACTCGCAATTCTGAGTTGACATATTGCAATTCCCCCCCCCCCCGGCAATTCAGACTTTTTCTTGCAATTCTGTCATTTTTCTCGCAATTGCAAGTCTACTGTATATCTCACAATTACGATTTGTATTACTTTTTTTCTCACAATCCAGATTTTTTTTCTCTCAATTTTGAGTTAATATCTCTCTATTCTGATTTATTTTCCTCTCTTGACCTTTCCCCCCCTTGCAATTCTGACTTTATAACTCAAAATTGGGAGTTTACATCTTGCTATGGCGATAAAAAAGTCAGTATTGTGAAATAAAAAGTCGCAATAACCTTTTTAAATGTATTATTCAGTGGCGGAAACAGACTCCCGTAGTAAACGGCCCATGCAGACTTGAACTCAGACTGAAGCACAAAACAAGCGTCTGAAGGTCAAAGAGACACATTTCTGGATCCGTGGATTGAGTCAAGAGCACATTATTCAGCGTTGAAGTCAATGTTTTTGGACGCTCATAAGCACAAGATGATTCATCCACCAGTGACTCCTGGCGTCGTTTCTATTTCTTTGGATGGATTCCTTCAGTGTTTTTAATCTCATGTTCTGTATGTCGTGCTCTTTTATCAAATCATTATGGATTTGATCACGGTGCCGTGTTTTCTCACTTGGGGTTTCGGCACAATTGTCATTTTACTCGCCAAAAGACAAGCACACGTTGGTCTCCATGTTGGAGATGAGATGATGGACGGTCACGAGTTTCTACTTCTGAGTATTTACTCTCATCATGATGTTATGTTTACAGGCGAACACAAAAAGGAGGATTCCTGAAGTGCAAATCTGGTTTTTGTGCTGAAAATAACACAAATAATGGCAGAATGAACTGATCGTACGTTGGACTTTCACACAACCGCATTGAACGAAGAAGAATATGATAACATATTCATATGCTACTGATGCTAGAGTGCAGATGTTGGGGAATATTTCCTCAAGCACTTGTTCTCTGGTATTTGACATTGTTTTCATTTCCACATTGTCTTATATTGAATATGATGATAATGTGGTTTGTTTTGTTCGTTTGTTCATTTTAGCAATAAATGCCTTTGATTCAAAACCACGATTCATGGAGTTATTCATATACACTGTATATGATTGTACAGATACGATCGAATCTGTAAAGGGGCGACTTTTAATTTGTATTCACTCATAACAACAAAACATTGTGCTTTTGTAAAATAAAGAAAACATACTCTCTGCCGCGTTGGTCTCCGCAATCTTAGCCATTAATGTTTTTAAGATACTGAAAATAAAAACACAAATATCAACACTTCTCTAAAACTAACTAACTGTTAATTTCGGCGACAATTTTTTATTTTTTTTTCTGTGACTAATACGAGACGTTGACGAGCTAAAACTAATAACAGATGATGAAATGTATGCCGCGTCTTCGTTAACAAGACGAGATGGGACTTAAATGTTATTTGAGAGCTACGGGACATTCAAAATACATCCTATAGGCTAAGTTATCTGTCTTATCTATCAAAATGTGCATCTCTGTCATTGGATAAGGGGGCGTTTGCATAGCTAGTCTCAGTATGGCCGCCGCAGCGGACGGATAGGCGACCGAAACACAAACTAGCGATCTGAAACAATGGCCTCAGCACCCGAAGCGTTAGGGACGGGGTCACCAGACGTCCCGTTTTTCCCGGGAGTCACAATTCGTTGTCCATTAAAGGCGGAATCGCGCTGATAGAAGTGCTATCTCTCTCTCGCGCACGCTCCACTTCTTCAGTTCTCAGCATACCTGTCAACACTTTTCCCATTCTATCCCGCTGTCATCTCGTTTAAACATTGTCCCGTATTTTTAATCGTGCTATCGTATTGTATATGTTTGCTACATTCACCTGCGGTAAAACTCATGTATTGTGTATGGCCCGCCCCAAACCAAGGTGGTCCGGTTGCCAGATCTTGTATGAAACGCATCCTCACACAATCGATACATACAAATTTCAACACATTTATCTTCTCAATTTGGAATCTTTTCTAAAATATGAATGCGTTTTAAATATATTTTTCATCAGGCATACGATTTTATTTGTGTGTGTGTGAGAGTGTGTAGAGAGTGTGTGTGTGTGTGTGTGAGAGAGTGTATGTGTGTGTGTGTGTGTGTGAGAGAGAGAGTGCGTGTGTGTGTGTGTGAGAGAGAGTATGTGTGTGTGAGAGAGAGTGCGTGTGTGTGTGTGTGTGAGAGAGAGTATGTGTGTGTATGTGTGTGTGTGAGAGAGAGAGTGCATGTGTGTGTGTGAGAGTGTGAGAGCGAGTGTGTGTGTGTAAGTGTGTGAGAGTATGTGTGAGTGTGTGAGAGTATATGTGTGTGTGTGTGTGTGTGAGTGTGTGTGTGTGTGTGTGAGAGAGTGTGTGTGTGTGTGTGTGTGTGAGAGAGTTGTGTGTGTGTGAGTGTGTGTGAGAGTGTCTGTGTTTGTGTGTGTGTGTGTGTCTGTGTGTGTGTGATGTATGTGGTGGTACGTGTGTGTGAGAGTGTGTGTGTGTGTTCGGGAAGTTGCGAAATGAAATGGTAGAAATGGGAGGAGAAAATAAATAAACAAACTATACATGTAAATTGAGATACAGCGTACACTTCAAAAGGCTATGGTTTAACTGATTAAATATGGGCGCTGCGAGGTTCAAAGTCAGGTGCTGCTGCCGCTTTGTTTACTGTGGTTACCGGGGAAAGGATAAATTCCTGGCAAAAGACTCCGCCCCCTTCCCTCGGTCTCCTGTATTGTGGGTGAAAACTTAATGTGTGTCAGTATTACATGCATACCTTCCGTCTTAAAGGGACAGCGTTCCTAATTATCAATGTTAACCAACTAACCAGCTGCGACAAGCAATGAGTGAAACTGGTCACTGGTTGGTATTTCATCTGATCCATCCCCACTGAAAACTCATTAGAGCAACGTATATTCGTCATGGTGGAATAAATTGGAGATCAATGATCCATCCACAGCGAGATTGAAACTAAATATACTCCTGTTCAACGGCTGGCGCTTATTAAAAAACAACAAATGTATTAATAAATTAAATTGATTGTGCATGTCATTAGGGCAATTTTTGTCTCATTCGTTCAGTTTGACTGTTTTAATGTAAACCTGTGTTTTTATTAGAATTTTAATGTTTAAAGTGACTTATTTTTTAATAATTGTGATTTATTGATTAGCAAGATGCGTTTGGCATTTCTGCTGTTCTCATGAAAAAATGTTTTCAACATGTTTTAATGATATATTAAACCGTGATTCTTAATGTTTCAGGAATTATACTGTAATTGGGGGGTAATTATGATTCCACTCAACTATTATTATTTTTTATTAATTTGTTTACCATTGCAATTTAGCGTTTAACATCTGAATAATTAAAATACTTCATATTTCTATAAAAAAATGTAATATAATTCTCGTTATATTTATAAAATAAGTAATTTATTATATATAAAATGTATAAAATATCAACACGAAGCCAGAACATTTGATTTGATTCAATTAGCACAGTGGTTCTCAAACTTTTTACACCAAGTACCACCTCAGAAAATATTTGGCTTTCCAAGTACCACCATTATGACCAACATTAAAATGCAGTATAAATGGCTGCCCACTGTTGTGTGTTCACGGTGTGTGTGTGTGTGTCGTGTGTGTGTGTGTTTCACGGTGTGTGTGTGTGTTCACTGCTGTGTGTGTGTGCACTTTGGATGGGTTAAATGCAGAGCACAAATTCCGAGTATGTCACGCCACTTTCACTTTCAGTAGCACTATACACAGTAAAAAAATAAATAGTTTTTTTTAAAAAACGAGTCAGTTTTAATCCTTATAAGGATATTTATTCTTGTCAGCCTCTTAAAATATAGTAAATACACAGTTTGAACATGAACACTGCACCGTGCTTACTTCCACGTAAATAAAAAACGTAATTATTAAATTAAAATATATTGTACCTAAAAGTGAAATAAAAACTGTACTGTACTTAAATGTTAAAAAAACTGTACTTAAATAAAGATTAAATGAAAATGTATCATACTTAACATTTAAGTACAGTAACTTAACTTTAAGTAGATACAATACATTTTCATTTAATCTTTAAGCACAGTACAGTTTTTATTTCACTTTTAAATAAAAAAGTACTTGATTAAAAAAACACACAGGCTGTATATGTAGCTGCAAGTTTCAACAATCAGGCCACGTGTCCACCAAAGCAGCTGAAAACACCCAGGTATGAGCGCTTGAGAGGGCAGCGTATGTTCGAGACGCTGCGGTTGCTATGATATGGAATATCCGCTGAAGTAATATGGCAGACGCATCGCGAATGAAATGTTTCTCCAAGCATTATTTTTCATAACAATATTATTGTACTCCGGCAATTCCATCTGGTAAAGACATAAATACTCAGAGACAAGCAATATTAACTTCGCTGTTCTGTCGTAGTACACGCAGGGTGTGACGGTATTAGTCCCGCCCCTCCTCCACTGTGATTGGTTAGCTGACTAAAGAGTGACAGTGATGAATGCTAACATTCTTAAATTCTCGGTGCCAAGAAAAAAACGAGTGCTCAGCATGAAAAAGACGCTCCCATTTAAAACAATTAAAAAAAATTGCTTTGGTGGACACGCGGCCTGATTTATATTTAATTCTGAGATTCCTCTGCGTACCACTAGAGGAAGCTCACGTACCACACTTTGAGAACCACTGAATTAGCAGAAGAATACAAGTTTATTTGGTTAAAACATCATCCAAAACAACAGTTTAAATACATGTAGCATGAGTATAAAATGTGGGAAATAAATGCAATACGGTAAACTAATATAGTATATTTCTGATTAATGTTTTTGGCCCTAAAACCAGACGTCTCCGGCAGAATAGCCATATAATTACCAGTACAAATAGTAGAAAACATGTTCTCAAAAGAGCATCTTCTGTGATCTGGGCTTTGTTTAGTGGTGTGCGGTTCTTCAAAGCGGTCCGTGATACAGTACCGTAACGTGGTCCATTTCAGCTTCACATGAACCCAGAGCTGAAGAACGACAAACATCAGCTGAGAAACACAAACACATTCACTTCACCACATGCAGTTATAGATTTACATTCATATACAAACATAACATTTGATTAAATATATGCATGATGAATATACACAGTACACACTCATGTATCATGCGAACAAAGACTTTTATTTTGGATGCGATTAATCATTTGACAGCACTAATATTTATTATATTCACCAGTTTATTATCCTCTCTAAATGTGTAATATTAAATATGCATTCATTATAAATTATATTCTTGTGACACTGGAGCACAAAAGCAGTCATAAGTGTCTTTTTTATGAAATTGAGATTTGTGCATCATCTGAAAGCTAATTAAATAATATTTCCATTGATGTATGGTTTGGACAATATTTGAAAATCTGGAATCTGAGGGTGTAAAAAAATCTGAATATTGAGAAAATCATCTTTTAATGAAGTTCTTAGCAATGCATATTAATAATCAATAATTAAGTTTTGATGTATTTACGGTAGGGAATATCTTCATGGAACATGATCTTAATATCTAATGATTTTTGGCATGAAATAAAAATGTATAATTTTGAGCCATACAATGTATTATTGTCTATTTCTACAAATATAGCTGTGCTGCTTATGATTGCGTCTGTGCTGCAGGGACACATGTGAGCTCCTGTGATGCTGTGTTTGTGAAGAACTCACTTCTTGCGGTCTTTGTCCTTCTTGTTGTTGGTGCTGGTGTTGAAGGACTGCGCCTGCAGGAGCTCGGACGCAGCTCTGCGCTTGCTGAAGATGCTCATCTCCTCCTCCAGACTCCTGCGCTTCTCCTCCAGCTTGCTCTTCTCATCCGCATGCAGTCGCTTCAGCTGCTCGAACTTCCCCTGCAGCTGAACCACACACACACAGATACACAGCAGACACAGACACACACACAGACACACACACACAACACAGAGACACACAACACACACACACACACACACACACACACACGACAGAACAGAACACACAGACACAACACACACAGAACAGACACACACACAGACACACACACACAGACACACACACACAGAGACAGCGACACACACAGATACACGCAGCACAGACACACACACACACACAGATACACACAGATACACACACACACAGACACACACACACACACACACACACACACACACACAGACACAGACACAGACACACACAACACAGACACACACGCACAGTACACACACACACACACACACACACACACAGACAGACAGAGACACACACACACAACACACACACACACAGACACACACACACACAAGACACACACACACACAGAACACACACACACACACACACACGCACAATACACGTCACACACACACAACACACACACACACAGAGACACAGACACACACACACACCAGAGCACAGAGACACACAAACACACACAGACACACAGAACACACACACAGAGACACACACACACAGATACACAGGCACACACACACACACGCACGCACACACACACAGCAGACAGAGACACACACACACACAACACACACACGCACACACGCTACACCACACGCACAGATACATACGCGTGCACACACACACACACACGTGCGCGCACACACACACACACACACAGAGACAGAGACACACACACACACAGAACACAGCATACACAGATAAACACACGCAGACACACACGACCAGATACACACGCGCACACACACACAGCACGCACACACACACACACACACACACACAATAATATACATTACAATAATATAGTAATATTAGTTTTTCAGCCAATTTGACAGGCTATTTAAGACAATGCTGGCTGATTAGACAAGCCGAGTCCAGAGAAATGGACTAAGATGAAGCTGTACCTCTCGCTCGGCGTCCTTCAGCTCGGACTCTTTCTCTTTGACTCTCTGGACAAACGTCTGTCGCATCTCCTCCTCTCGTCTCTGCAGCTCGCCCACAAACTCCTGCCGCTTCTCCTCGTACGTCTGCTGAAGACTGCGGTCATGATGAAGAACAGCGTGAGCAACACATCAGAGCATCATCTGACGTACAACTGATGAAGACTGCGGTCATGATGAAGAACAGCGTGAGCAACACATCAGAGCATCATCTGACGTACGACTGATGAAGACTGCGGTCATGATGAAGAACAGCGTAATCAACACATCAGAGCATCATCTGACCTTCAAGGCCTCAATCTCAATCTCTGGTGAGTTAAAGCTGCAGTAAAATCAAAGAAGCAGCTCTTCGTCTTCATTAAATAAGGTGTTATATGTATAGTCCTTTCTGTAATACGCACTATATAGAGAGCTTATGCTTCATTACATGCCATATACAGGTTATTATGTAGCCAGTAATAACCAGGAAAAAAGACTAGCAATCATAAACGAGCCCAAAATACACGGGGACTCTTATTTTGAAATGTCTGTTTTATTTCTTCCAGCAGCTCATTTAAAAAAAGGAGAGATAAATATGTTTATATATTATAATATAAACAAAATAACGTAAACATTGTCACTATTTATCAACAGTGGATCATAAGCAATAAATTAAAACCTGTGGAATCAATATTATTGTAGTATTGAGATACTATTATTAAAATTTTGAATATGTTTTCATTTTCCGGTTTTCATTTTGTTGTGTTTTTGTCACTTTTTTAGTTTAGTTTTAATTATTGTCAGTTTTAATTATTTTGGTACATCAAGTTGAACCGAAAGAATATGGAAAATGAGAAATATATAATAAAATATATTTTTATATTTTATTTCCAAGTAAAATAATAATTTAATTCAAAACATTTTGAAGATTAATAATAATTAAAACTTGTTACACCATTTAAAATATTTAAGTCTTAGCTTATAATACTAACAGATTTTAATAATATTTTGAATTAGTTTTAATTCTATATTTTCATTTTTAATCTTTTTGTTGCATGCTTTTGTCACTTTTATTAGTTTAAAAAAAAATATGTATATTTCGTTTTTATTAATATTTATTTAAGTTTGAGTTATTTTAGTACATCAAGTTAAACTGAACGAAAAAGCGAAATTTATTAAATACATTTTTATATATAATTTTTATTTTTTTAATTTTATTTAAATAATTGTAATGTTTTTTTTGTTTACTATAATAACCCTGCATATA
>CM049827.1:1322732-1337732 GCA_027422435.1 Schizopygopsis pylzovi | reverse complement strand
TGGAGGTAGAGATCGACCGATATATCGGTTGTTACAGTAGAAATTTGAATTTGAAAGTTGAAAGTTACAGTTGTAATTTGAATTTGAAAGTTGAAAGTTACAGTTTAATTTGAATTTGAAAGTTACAGTTGAAATTTGAATTTGAAAGTTACAGTTGAAATTTGAATTTGAAAGTTACAGTTGAAATTTGAATTTTAAAGTTGAAAGTTACAGTTGAAATTTGAATTTGAAAGCTGAAAGTTACAGTTGAAATTTGAATTTGAAAGTTACAGTTGTAATTTGAATTTGAAAGTTACAGTTGAAATTTGAATTTGAAAGTTACAGTTGAAATTTAAATTTGAAAGTTACAGTTGTAATTTGAATTTGAAAAAGTTACAGTTGAAATTTGAATTTGAAAGTTACAGTTGAAATTTGAAATTTGAAAGTTACAGTTGTAATTTGAATTTGAAAAAGTTACAGTTGTAAATTTGAATTTGAAAGTTAAAAGTTACAGTTGAAATTTGAATTTGAAAGTTACAGTTCAAATTTGAATTTGAAAGTTACAGTTGAAATTTGAATTTGAAAGTTGAAAGTTACAGTTATAATTTGAATTTGAAAGTTGAAAGTTACAGTTTAAATTTGAATTTGAAAGTTACAGTTCAAATTTGAATTTGAAAGTTACAGTTGAAATTTGAATTTGAAAGTTGAAAGTTACAGTTATAATTTGAATTTGAAAGTTACAGTTGAAATTTGAATTTGAAAGTTACAGTTGAAATTTGAATTTGAAAGTTACAGTTGAAATTTGTCAAGGTTTTGGTGAATTATTCAAATGTAGGTAATTACACTTAAATCAAATCACGATGTGGACCAGTATCAAAAAAGTTGATTCAAATATGAATCCCGGATGTTCTGCGAGAATCTGAATGGCAAAGACAAAAATAAAAGTTGGGTTTAGACATTGTGCCAGAAATATATGAGGTATTTGATGTCTATATAGAACATCCAGGGTCGGTAAAAGCGAATATTGCACTAATAAACCCTCTCTCGTGTTGTTTCTGGTCTGCACTCACGTTCATGGCCGTGTTGATCTTGGCCACGGTCTCGTCGTCGATGGGAAACTGGTAGATCTGCACGCCGTTGCTCACCAGCTCGCTCATGATCTTGATCTTGAACTTGTGCAGCTCGCTCTTGGAGATGGTGTCGGCTTTAGCGATGACGGGGATGATGTTGACCTGCGGGGGGGCAGAAGCAGAGCCACGGACCAATATAGAGACACTACAGCCCCCAGCCACGTCTGCAACATACTGAAACACTACAGAGACCAGAGACAACCGCCTCGGTCCAGCGCTGAAGAAACTGTGAGAGGTGCTTGCTGTGGCAAAACTCGGCCCTCGGTTGCTAGGGTGCTTCTAGTCGGTTGCTAAGGTGTTATGAGTTATTGCTAGGTGGTTTCTAGGGTGTTCTGGGTGATTAATATGTGGTTGCTAAGGTGATCTAGGTGGTTGCTAAGGCGTTGCTATAATATCCTGGATGGTTGATAGGCAGTTGCTAGGGTGTTCTGGGTGGTTGCTAGGGTGTTATGAGTTATTGCTAGGTGGTTGCTATAATATCCTGGATGGTTGCTAGGCAGTTGCTAGGGTGTTCTGGGTGGTTGTCATGACTTTATGAATGTAAAAAATGTTGACCTGATTTAAGACTTTAATCTGGAATTAAGACTTTTTCGGACCTTCGTAATATTAATATTATATTGAATCTGAGCAGATAAACTGCCAAGATTCGCCTAAACACACATCTCTTCCATCTTTATTGTCTTGGACTGACCTTGCTGTCCAGCTTCTTCATGGTGACCAGGTCCAAGGACTTGAGCGAGTGTCCGGACGGAGCGATGAAGTACAGACACGCGTGGATCCTGGAGTCGTGATAGTTATGAAGCGAGCGCTTGATCTTCAGCTCCTCCTGTAAGTACGTCTCAAACTGCGTGTCGATGTAATCCACTATGTGCTGGTAACTGGAGCCGAGATATAAGATCAGGATGAGTGTGTGTCTTCATCAGGTTTGGAGAAATGTCTCAGCAATGGATGCTCTGCAAGTGAATGGGTGCCGTCGGAATGAGAGTCTGATAAAAACATCACAGCACTCCAGTACATCAGTTAAGATTAACTGATTAAGACTCATTCTGACGGCACCCATTCACTGCAGAGCATCCATTGACTCTCATTCTGACGGCACCCATTCACTGCAGAACATCCATTGACTATCATTCTGACGGCACCCATTCACTGCAGAGCATCCATTGACTCTCATTCTGACGGCACCCATTCACTGAAGAGCATCCATCTGACGGCACCCATTCACTGCAGAGCATCCATTGACTCTCATTCTGACGGCACCCATTCACTGCAGAGCATCCATTGACTCTCATTCTGACGGCACCCATTCACTGCAGAGCATCCATTGACTCTCATTCTGACGGCACCCATTCACTGCAGAGCATCCATTGACTCTCATTCTGACGGCACCCATCAGAACTGACCTCTCTTGCTTGTTCATCTGATCGCCGAAGCCGACAGTATTAACCACGGTGAGCTTCAGACGAACATTACTCTCCTGAAGATCGTACGTCTGCGCGCGCAACTTCACCTTCGGCTCGAAATGGGACGACTCGAAATTCTCAAAATTGGTGTTGAAGAGAGTGTCCATCAGTGTGGATTTACCGATCCCAGTCTCACCTGGAAAAGAGAAATAATATACGAGTATTTACTACAACTATTAAAAACAGGTTCAAACGCTCTCTGGTGCATTACGAGCCGGGGCGTGAAAACTTCTGAACAGGATGAAGATATCAAAAATTGTCTTATTTTATTGAAATATAATTTTTTGCCCCATTTAGTACAGCCCTTCGGAAGCAGCAGAAGATGCTCGCATGTGTCCCGGAAGACAAATCCAGTACACTTTATCTCGATCTTCAAATTTCAAAAGTTTTCACGCCCCGGGGTTATTTTCATAATTTCAGCATTTTGATTTGGTCTTGTTGACTATGTGTAAACATATTTTATGTAGAATATCTTACTAAATAAAATATAACACACATTTTGTATGATCTCTTTTATTTGTGAGCCTGCAGTGTCATAAGCAGCACGGGTTTATTTGTAGAAATAGCAAAAATAGGCTCGAAATTATACATTTTTATTTTATGCCAAAAATCATTAGGATATTAAAATCATGTTCCATGACGATATTTAGTACATTTCCTACCATAAGCTTAATTTTTGATTATTAATATGCATTGCTAAGAACAACTTTAAAGGTGATTTTCTCAATATTTAGATTTTTTTTTGCACCCTCAGATTTTCTAATATTGTCCGATCATAACAAACCATACAATCATGGAAAGATGATATTAAAAATGGACCCTTGTTTGACCCACATTTTGCCCAAATCCCTCAGAGACCCTGCAAGGGGTTCACAAACTTGTGCACGCCACGATCAGCATCTGCAGCAGAGTACAGCCTGTGAGTCTCTAACGTACCGATGCACAAGATGTTGAAGCAGAACCCCTGACCGGTGGACTTGTTGACCAGCTGATCGGGCAGACTGTCGAACCCAACATGTCCAGAGAGGGTCAGCGGACGAGCGTTCTTGTCCTGAAGAACAAAACATCACCATTCACAGAAAACCTGCGTCTCGTTCCCGTTAACACAGCTTCACACTCATCCACGGTAACATTGGAAGCTTTTAAAACTTTAGCAAATGTAAAACTTGTAATAGTTTAGATTTAAAAATATTTTGTTTTATGTGCTCTCATTTTTATATCCACTGTATATTTGATATAGGTATAGATATATGTGCAATAAATGCTTAAATAAATTGACGGAGTAAACTTCTAAATCGGAAAAAAAGATTATTAGAGTATTAGTTATTAATTTAAATTTGATTTTTTTTTTATAATAACATTTAAAATATATAATTTTATTTTATATAAAAATGTATTTATTTATTTTATAATAAATTAAAATATATAATTTTATTTTAGATCAAATTATTTATTTTATAATACATTTAAAATAAATATATTTTTTACATAAAATGTATTTATTTATTTTATAATACATTTAAAATATATAATTTTATTTTATATAAATAAACTAATTTTATTTTATTCAGTTTTATATATTTAGAGTTTTTATTAATATTTTTGAATGAGCTTTTATTTTTATACTTTCAGTTTTATTTTAATTTAAGTTATTTTTTTATTTTATGTTTTTTGTGATTTTACTTTTTTAAATATCACTATGTAGGTTTAATTTATTTTTATTTTATTGCAATTTAACAATTTTAATGCTTCATTTTAAATTTAATGAAAATTAGAAATATTGCCTCGGCAACTAACTGAAATATTTATTTATTTAATATTAATATTTGATTTCAATTAAATGTTTTAATAGTAAAATGAATTAAATAGCATAAATGTATTAACATTGATAATTCGGATTATTGTATTCCGATTGTTCATTCATACATATACACATTCATATTCATAAATCAGATTAACGAATTATAAATAAGAATATAATTTAGATGATATAAATAACTGATCAATTAGATAAATGTATTAAAATTGATAAATCTATTAATTTTTTGTAATTCTAAAAGTCATATAAATGTCTTCAGATTGATAATTAATATCGAGAAATATATTCGGAATACTCAAATACACATATTCAGATCAATTAATTAAACTGATAAAGCAGAAAAATATATTAAAATTAATAAATCATAGGTTTGTATTCAGATTAATAATTCCGATTGAGAAATGTATTCCGATTGCTCATTCAGATACACGGATAGAAATTGGATAAATGTATCCTCATAAATAATTTAAATTGATTCAGATTTATAAATTAGATAGACTTAATCAACTTGTTTGTTTACAGATTGATAAATGAGGCGGGAGCGCGCTCGTCAGCTCGGGACGCTCCCAAGCGCGCGCACGCCAACTAACTCCCAAACTTCACACAGCCACAGAAACGGCACGAAACGACTCGGAACAGGGAATATATCGATCGCAAACATACCATCTGTCGAGCCACATCAGAAGAAGCCATTTGAGCGCAGAAAACAGCCAATATTTGAAGAAAAATCGGATCACTTTCGGATAAAAGTCAAAAGTTGCCTCGTCCAATAATGTCCAGCTGACACGCCACTGGGAACAGCTGCTTTACCATTCCCGCGTCTCTGAGAGGGTTTCTATTGATATAAGTCGATAAAGTATAACGAATTCAAATGTAAAATACTTTACAGAGCACTTTCGTAATACCACACGTCTGTTTAACTCAAATTAATGCTATAAATCATGCTAGGTTTCATTAATTAAAACATCTAAACCTCGATGGTGTTCCAACCTCCCCTTGTCCCAGCAAAGTGGTACGTTCCAGTCTGGTGTAACTGGAATCCATTTTGGATCAACACGGAGCCGCTGCCAGCATACGCCAGGCGCGTTTGAGCCCAAATGAACGCTGACGTACTCTAGTTTCACACTAGTGATTCTGAAGAGTTGCTAGGACGCAAACATCATCTTTATAAGCTCTACCGACCCCTATCTGACACATTCAGTACTCAATCTCATCTACAGCCTCGTTTTAATAAGACGAGACGGGATGCGTTCACCAGCGAGATATAGACCTGTCAAAACGACGCAGGCGCATTAGACGCTGATCTGTGCATTCGCGTATTTATTATTATCATTAATAATGGCGACGGAGTGCACGCAAGAATCCGTCCTGGACTTTCTATTGGAAAACGGGGGGCGTGTGAAAAACAAGGACCTGGTCGCGCATTTTAAAGTCGTTTTAAACAGCGAAAATACCAAGCGAGCCGTGCTAAAAGAGAGATTTAAGTGTTTTGTAGACAATATCGCTTACGTGAAGCAAGAAAACGCGGAGAAAGTGGTGTGTTTGAAGAAGAAGTACAGATACCCGGAGACGCGCAGCGGGCGCGCGCAGGATGATGATGATGATGATATCAACAGAGGAATTAATGCATTGCATTTGGAAAAGAACCTGCATGAAGAAATCAGTGACCTGGATCCTAAATCACAGGAGCTGAGTGTGATTGAGAGACACTGTGAGCTCTCAGATGAAACTGTGCATGATGTAATACAAGCAAATGCTCTCGAGCTCTCTAATGCTCAGTCAACAGGAGAAGCGGAATCTAGGGCAGGAGTGGACACAGCTTCTGTCACGCCACAGGACATCATCATCAGTAGACGGAGTCTGCTGGCTGCTACTGAGGATGGAGCGCGTGAGGGACACACTGAGGATGGAGCGCGTGAGGGACACACTGAGGATGGAGCGCGTGAGGGACACACCGAGGATGGAGCGCGTGAGGGACACACTGAGGATGGCAGCACCCCAAAATACAGCCGCAAGAACTTCATCGAGCTCATGATGAGCAGTTCTCCGCAGGTGGGACAGGTGCTAATGCACATACAGGAGTGCAATGCATGCAATAATAATAATGGAATACACACAACACATGCAAAAGCACATAATGCATGTAATGTATAATGAAAAATCACATGCATATAATATATAATGAAAAATTGCATAATGCGTATAATATATAATGCAAAATCACATAATACATATAATATATAGTGCAAAATCATATAATGCATATAATATATAATGCATGTGCACATAATGCATACAATATATAATGCAAAATCACATAATGCATATAATATATAGTGCAAAATTGCATAATGCTTGTAATATATAATGCATGTGCACATAATGCATATAATATATAATCCAAGTGTATATAATGCATATCATATGTAATGCATTTGCAGGTGAGACGCTCGCTGGTGCACCGTAACTCACAAGGGCACATGTCAGCCAGAAGCAGTGACTTCAGAACGTCGTCTGTGGAGGAGGATTGTGGCTCGGTAACATTAGACCCGCTGGAGCACGAGTGGATGATGTGCACGGCAGACGGCGAGTGGGACAGTCTGCAGCGGCTGCTCGAGCGTGAACCCACGCTCCTCTCCAAGAAGGACTTCGTCACCGGGTTCACGTGTCTGCACTGGGCGGCCAAGCAAGGCAAACACGAGCTTATGGCAATGCTGGTGGATTTCGGCAAACGGCACGGCGTCGGCATCAACGTAAACGCCCGGTCCAGCGCCGGCTACACGCCTCTGCACCTGGCAGCCATGCACAATCACATGGAGGTCACGAAGCTGCTGCTGGGAGCGTACGATGCAGATGTGGACGTGAGGGATTACAGCGGGAAGAAAGCGGCGCAGTATCTCCGATCCAGCGTCACGTGCGACATCAAGGACATCATAGGAGCTTGTGTGAACGCTGACACGGAGAACGCGTCTGGAGCCGGGCGATGGAAGCTCCCTAAAGTCCTGCAGGTCAACCTGAACTCTCTACGCTTACTAAACCCCCCCGAGGAGCTGACGGCCGATGGTCAGCCCAGGCCCAGGTCTCTGTATCGCAGGTCCTCCATCGGACGCGTCAGACTGCAGAGGAGTCGCTTCAAGACACAGATCGTCCACAGCACGTCCTTCAGAGAGAACGAGGAGAGAGAGGAGTCGCTCAAATCCAGACCCGTGTCCAGTCTGTTCGGCTGAGACACAGATCGTCCACAGCACGTCCTTCAGAGAGAACGAGGAGAGAGAGGAGTCGCTCAAATCCAGACCCGTGTCCAGTCTGTTCGGCTGAGACACAGATCGTCCACAGCACGTCCTTCAGAGAGAACGAGGAGAGAGAGGAGTCGCTCAAATCCAGACCCGTGTCCAGTCTGTTCGGCTGAGACACAGATCGTCCACAGCACGTCCTTCAGAGAGAACGAGGAGAGAGAGGAGTCGCTCAAATCCAGACCCGTGTCCAGTCTGTTCGGCTGAGACACAGATCGTCCACAGCACGTCCTTCAGAGAGAACGAGAAGAGAGAGGAGTCGCTCAAATCCAGACCCGTGTCCAGTCTGTTCGGCTGAGACACAGATCGTCCACAGCACGTCCTTCAGAGAGAACGAGGAGAGAGAGGAGACGCTCAAATCCAGACCCGTGTCCAGTCTGTTCGGCTGAGACACAGATGTGGATAAAAGAGACGTTATTATCCACTGAGCTGCTAGTTTACTGCGTGCTTCAAACTCATATATATATTAAAAAAATATATAATATATAATATATAATAATAATAATAAATACATGGAAAAACTTGAATATATATATATATATAATATATATATTTAAAAAAAAATTATAATATATCAAAAAATCTAAATATTCAAAATAAAGGATCAAAATATTCAAAAAAAATTAATAGGAAAATGACATATATATAAAAAATATAATAATAATAAATAAATACATGAAAAAACTTGAATTATATATATAATATATAAACAATTTTTTATAATATATAATATATATAAAAAGATGTTTGATCAAAATATAAATAAAAAAAATATGAAAATTAAATATATACATATATCTATATATATATATATATATATACAATTATAATAATAAATAAATTGAAAAACTTGAATATATATATTTAATAAAAATGTATTGTTTAAAATAATAAAAAAATTATCGAAATGATATTTGATCAAAATTTTCAAAAATATTAAATATGAAAAATATATATATATATAAACTAAAATTATAATAATAAATACATTTGAAAAACTTGAATATATATTATATATATAATAACAATTAATTGTTTAAAATAAAATACAAATTATTGAAATTATGTTTGATCAAAATGTTCAAGTAAATATAATCTGAAAAATATATACAAATACAAAAATATAGGTTAAAATAAATAATACATAGTGAGTAGAAATAAAGGTACATTTTACAATAAGATTTCATCTGTGAACATGAACTAATACTTCTACTTTTTAGATTAATTAATGCACTTTGAACTAACACGACCTACAGTTGTGTTTATAAATATACTGTATATATTGCTCATGTTAGTTAATATTAAATAATGGTCATTTTAAAACAAAAGAAGCACAATCATGTCTTTTACACATATTTATGATATTGATTTTCTCAGTTTAAAATGGATCTTTATGCATTAAAATACTGTTTTATAAATGTTTATGTTGGACGAGGATGAACTGGAACCGATTTTAATGCAATCATCTCTTTTATCAGAATTATGCACCGCTATTTTATTACAACGATGCTCTGAACACATGTCCGGTTATTAATCACTTTGTGTTTTGCGTGTGTTTCACTGCAAGTGGATGGGTGCCGTCAGATACGAGTCCTTATTAGCTCACATATGAGTCGTTATTAACTTTAGTTTTGTGGTGAACTGTTCCTTTAATAACCTGTGAGACGTTACAGTGGCAGCGATGCAATTTACTAAGCTTTATATTGTTTTTAAAGCTTTTAATCCACACTAATCCCAAATGTGCATTCTCAGTAATTCCCAATAAAGTGCCTTTATTGAACACGAAACTGCACTTGTTGTAGATTACTAATATTTATAATCTCCCTGAAATGTGCTCAGTGTTTTACATTTAAGGTTTATTGCATGCAAACTGGATGTTTACGTTTCCCGAGCTGTGTTTGCTGTTGCTATGCCGTTGCTAGGGTGGTCCAGCTTGTTGCTAGGTGATGTGGTAGCATGTGATGTTTTGCTCATTCAAGTTTGGATACGAGGAATGATTCCTGACTTAGCAATCAGCACTAATTATTAATTGCTGCCGTTAACCATCTGTTGTCATTATTCATCTGATGTGAAGCTATCGGTAAGCCCCTCCCCTTGAACGCGGACTAGCCAATGGCAGTCGAGTATTAGCTGTACGGGGGCGGGACTTGGACATCTTTAGGTTTCTAGAAACATTGGAGGATCCGAAGCTTTCATCGATTTTTATGGGGTTTATGTTTCATAAATAATAAAACGATGTTCCTGGGGTACTTGTAACACCGATAGCTCCGTTTGTTTGTCCGAGGGAGCAGCAGTAACTAAGGGGGGCGGGGCTTACCGATAGCTCCGTTTGTTTGTCCGATGTCGCAGTAACTAAGGGGGGGGGGCTTACTTCTCGTTTGTTTGTCCGAGGGTTTATGTTTCAAGGTAATAAAGGAGGTTCCTGGGGACTTAACACATAGCTCCGTTTGTTTGTCCGAGGGAGCAACGGTAACTAAGGGGGGCGGGGCTTCCGATAACTCCGTTTGTTTGTCCGAGAGGGCAACGGTAACTAAGGGGGGCGGGGCTTCCGATAGCTCCGTTTGTTTGTCCGAGGGAGAACTGTAACTAAGGGGGGCGGGGCTTACCGATAGCTCCGTTTGTTTGTCCGAGGGAGCAACGGTAACTAAGGGGGGCGGGGCTTACCGATAGCTCCGTTTGTTTGTCCGAGGGAGCAACGGTAACTAAGGGGGGCGGGGCTTACCGATAACTCCGTTTGTTTGTCCGAGGGAGCAACGGTAACTAAGGGGGGCGGGCTTACCGATAACTCCGTTTGTTTGTCCGAGGGAGCAACGGTAACTAAGGGGGGCGGGGCTTACCGATAACTCCGTTTGTTTGTCCGAGGGAGCAACTGTAACTAAGGGGGCGGGGCTTACCGATAACTCCGTTTGTTTGTCCGAGGGAGCAACAGTAACTAAGGGGGGCGGGGCTTACCGATAACTCCGTTTGTTTGTCCGAGGGAGCAACGGTAACTAAGGGGGGCGGGGCTTACCGATAGCTCCGTTTGTTTGTCCGAGGGAGCAACGGTAACTAAGGGGGCGGGGCTTACCGATAGCTCCGTTTGTTTGTCCGAGGGAGCAACGGTAACTAAGGGGGCGGGGCTTACCGATAGCTGTGTAAACTCTTTTTTTCTGCAGTATGTTGTTTAGTTCAGTTTGGTGTCGCACACAGATTCATTTATTTTCTTTCTCATGAAATCTGATAAACAGACGCAGACGGTAATCTGTTGGAAAGCCGGTATAACAGCTTTTTCTGGCTGGAAGCTATAAACGTGGATCTGGACACATTCCAGAGCTTTCTTACCGTTAGGAGCGCTTCTTGTTTTTACACGCTTTTGTCTTTGCTTTATCAAAAATAAACTGAGCACCTGGAATAAAGAGTGTCATGTTATTGAGTCTATGTTATGTTACTAATGATATATATATATATATATATCATAAGATAAGAGTCTCTTCTGCTCATCAAGGCTGTATTTATTCAATCAAAAAACTGTAATATTGTGAAATCTTATTACAATTTCTAATATTGGTTTCCTATTTTAATATACTTTAAAATAGAATATATTTCTGTGATCAAAGCTGTATTTTCAGAAACATTACTCCAGTCTTCAGAAATCATAATAATATGCTGATTTATTATGAATTATTATTATTATTATTATGTTTTTTTGAACACGTGATACTTTTATTTAATTATTTGATGAGTGCAAAGTTAAAAAGAGCAGCATTTGTTCAAAATATAAATATTTTCTAAGAATATGAGTCTTTTCTATGACTTTTTTATTCATCCCTCCTAAATAAAAATATTAATTTCTTAAAAAAAGGAAAAATATACTAACCCCAAATTTTGAATAGCATTGTATATTTCAACACAACATTTATTTTTTTAAATAAATACTGTTCTTTTAAAAATTTTTATTAATCAGAGAATCCTTAAAAAAAACATTATCACAGCCCCCCCAACAAAAAATATGAAGCAGCACGACGGTTTCAACATTAATAATAAATCAGTATATTATTATGATTTATGAAAATCATGTGACACTGAAGACTGCAGTGATGCTGCTGAAAATACAGCTTTGATCACAGAAATAAATTATATTTTTAAATATATTAGAATTAAAAACTGTTATTTTAAATTGCAATAATATTTCACAATATTACACATTTTTTTCTGTATTTTTGATTGAATAAATACAGCCTTGATGAGCAGAAGAAACGTCTTTAAAAACATTAAATATCTTACTGATCCCAAACTTTTGAGTCGGCACTGTATACATATATAATAATTTTTTTTTTTTCAAATTATGTATTTTTAATTTTATCCTGTATTTTGATAATTTAATAAACTATTTATTTTGCCATTATTTGACAATTTATCTTTTAATATATAACCATTTTTAAAACATTAAATATAATATAATTAAATAATTGTGACTTAAATTGCTTGCAAAAATAATAAATAATAAATATGGGACATCAGTGTCATGCCATCGGGTGTATAATATACTAATATAAATATATCAAATGAAAACTCGTTTTATTGCACATACTGGTGTTTAGTCGTTTATTATGTGCCACGAGTAAATATATAAAGTAAATATGATACTTATGCACAAACATTTTGGCACAAAACAAAGCATTATGAGTAAATTGCACTGTCGTGAGAAGAGAGTGCTTTATTTGATCCAGAACAGCACATTATGACTGATTTGTGAATATTAATAGTTATTAATATTGCTTTGATCACATATGTACAGTTGAATTACACAATCAGCAGAAATACCACAGAAAGACATTCATATGAGCAGGGTTTCCATAACAACCCGTTCATGATCTGGATTTATGATTATCATAAGCTGCTTAATAACCGAACTGGGTTTATTTCTGCTTTCTGTTATCATAATCACAAATAAGAGATTTGCTGTATTATATTAATATATTATATTTTAATAAATTATTTAAAAGTTGTAGTTTTAAAGGATAAGTTATAGATATTATAATGTTTTATTTGATTTTATTTGATCATTAAAGTAGTTATGTTTTATATCTGAGCATAACTTTATTGTCTGACATCAACAAAGTGATTAGCGACACACTTTTTTTATTAATTATAGTTTTAAATGATGACGTAGAAAGATTTTAAGAAATTATTCCAGTTTAGCAGTTTATTTGTGTCTTTATTAATTTTATGATTTCTCTACTGCTGTCCACCCAAATATTTAATTTAATTTTATTTTATTTTGAATGTAATTTAATTTAAGTTTTTTTGTTTTGTTTTTTTATTTTGTTTTATTTTATTTTATATTTTTTATATTTTATATTTCATATTTTGTTTATTATTTTTAATTTTTAATTTTAAATGTAATGCAATTTAGTTTATTGTTTTCTTTAGTTTTGTTTAATTTAATGTATTTTTTTTGTTTTGTTTTGATTTTGTATTTTATTTTGTATTTTTTATATTTTATTTATATTTTATTTTAAATTTTAATGTAATGCAATGCAATTTAGTTTAGTTTTATTTTATTTTATTTTATAATTTAATTTAATTGTATTTTATTTTATTTTTATTATTGTTTTTTATTTTATTTTTATTATTTTATTTTATTTTTATTTGTATGTAATTTAGTTTAGTTTAGTTTAGTTTTATTGAATTGTTTTATTTAGTTTAATACATAAAAAAAATATATATATGTATATTATTTTATATATATCAGTATTATAGCATCCTGGTCTGAGAGAAGCCTGCACACTTTAAATCAGAGTAAACACATTATATTATAAAACACAGTAATTTTGGTCAAACAGTGGCCGCTTGACGGCAGCAGAGCTCCTCGGTAACTTCCGGTAGCGGTGTGTGACGTAAGCGGAAGCGGCTAGCGGCATCATGTCCGTTTGTTTCATCTGTGCGCGGACCGCTGTTGTTATTGATGCTCCAGTAACTATTCAGAGAGGTTAGTAATCACTTACATGTCTTTATGTCAGCTAGTCAGACTAGTTTAGCAGCGATAACCCGCGGTGTGTCGCCATCATCCGGGTCAGTGGCGGTTAAACCGATAAACGAGCTCCACAAATCAATAACTCATCAATAATCTGCTCATTCATATCATCTCTGCGCGCGCTTTCAGTATAATATCGCGTTCTGTTTCTTAATTATTATCAATATAGTCAACCGTTATAGAAGTGTACCATGATTTACCTCAGAACACAGTTATTACTGTAGTAAAATCATAATCATGATTTACCTCAGAACACAGTTATTACCGTAGTAAAATCATAATCATGATTTACCTCAGAACACAGTTATTACTGTAGTAAAATCATAATTATGATTTACCTCAGAACACAGTTATTACTGTAGTAAAATCATAATCATGATTTACCTCAGAACACAGTTATTACTGTAGTAAAATCATAATCATGATTTACCTCAGAACACAGTTATTACTGTAGTAAAATCATAATCATGATTTACCTCAGAACACAGTTATTACTGTAGTAAAATCATAATCATGATTTACCTCAGAACACAGTTATTACTGTAGTAAAATCATAATCCACCCAGTCAGTGGTTTTATGAATCATATGAGTGAATGTGCTCGTGAATGTCAGTAATAAAAACTTGATCATAACTACTACAGCCTGGAGTATTATCTAGTATTGGTCCATATCAATATTAATATTAATATCACTGTCTGTTTGGTCGTTTAACAGAAGTCTGTCAGATCCAAAATCTACAAATATTAATAATAATCACCTGTTTTCTAATGTTTTGTGAGTATTGAGTGACTGTGACATTATTATTATTATTTCAGCGGTTTATCTGTCATTCGTTATATTATATCTGTATATTCTGCCCTGTTGATCTTCTCATAAATCATTGACACATTTTCATATCAGTGTTATTTTAGCATCTTTATATTATCAGTATTTAAAATTTTGCTTTGTCCAATACTTTTGAAAATATAGTGTATATTATTTAAACAAACTTTATTCCCTAGAATATCATTATATGCTTAAACATTAAGATTTGCACTCATGGAAATTACTAAAGTAGTCAAACCTTTCATTACAAGGGGTGCCAATACTTATGGAAATATAGTGTATATTATGTAAACAAACTTTATCTTTATCTGTTTTTTCAAATGAACTCTTTAAGTTCTGTGTCCAGCGTTCAGGTGAAGCGTCTCCAGCATGACGTCCGTCGTGAGCGACACGGCCGAGGCGGTGGATCTGTGTCCCGAGTTCAATCTCTACCTCAAACCCATCTCCAAAGTCACGGTCAGCGTGGCTCTGCCC
>CM049827.1:1310232-1317732 GCA_027422435.1 Schizopygopsis pylzovi | reverse complement strand
ATTGAAAATGAAAAGGTTAATTATTTATGTTTTTGATGAATAACAATGATTGTTATTACCGTGGTGTGACATATAAAGGTGAGAGCTGAAAGCATGATTTGAGATGTGTGTGCTTGTGTAGAGGCTGAAGCAGCAGCAGCTGGAGGAGCAGCAGGCGGAGCGCAGACGTCAGCAGCAGCTGGAGGAACGCAGACGACTGCAGGAGGACGAGCTGCGCCGCGTCGAGGCAGAGAAAACACGAACGCTGGAGCTGCAGAGGAAAGAGCGCGAGCTGCGTGACAAACTGCTGGGAAACCTGCTCAAGAAGAGCACCAACACTGATGCTGTCCATCTGGACCTGCAGATCTGCACCACGCAGATGGAAAGCAGCAAAGCAAAGAAGCAGGAGAAGCGGAAAGAGACTGACGCAGACGGCGGCAGACGTGAACGCAGACGGCGCAGACGCAGCAGAAGCCGGCCGCTGCGCAGACGCAGCAGGAGACACAGCCACGACCAGAGCAGCAGCAGCAGTCAGAGAGAAAGCAGCTGTCGCAGTCAGAGAGAAAGCAGCAGACGCAGTCGCAGTCAGAGAGAAAGCAGCAGTCGCAGACGCAGTCAGAGAGAAAGCAGCAGTCGCAGTCAGAGAGAAAGCAGCAGTCGCAGACGCAGTCAGAGAGAAAGCAGCAGACGCAGTCGCAGTCAGAGAGAAAGCAGCAGTCGCAGTCCTAGAGAAAGCAGTAGTCGCAGACGCAGTCGCAGTCAGAGAGAAAGCAGCAGTCGCAGTCCTAGAGAAAGCAGTAGTCGCAGACGCAGTCACAGTCAGAGAGAAAGCAGCAGTCGCAGTCCTAGAGAAAGCAGTAGTCGCAGACGCAGTCACAGTCAGAGAGAAAGCAGCAGTCGCAGTCCTAGAGAAAGCAGTAGTCGCAGACGCAGACGCAGTCAGAGAGAAAGCAGCAGTCGCAGTCCTAGAGAAAGCAGTAGTCGCAGACGCGGTCAGAGAGAAAGCAGCAGACGCTCGCATCAGCGATCCAGACGATGCTGAGAGAAACACCTGCTGCGTGAACCTCAGCCAAACACGGCCAGGTCACGTTCACCCTGGAAATACAGCAGAAACACATCTTCTGTAAAGAAAGTGAGGCCTGATTTAGGACCAGTACGATTTCTTTCCTCCAGCAAATCATGTTTTAGAACCAGTTTTACAAGACTTTATTTTATTATTTTCCCATGTTGCCTATTCTTTCATTTACATCTTTGTTTTTAATTATTATTTATTAATTAAAAATGTCAATTTTATTTGTTTGTTTTTTTTCTCCAGCTTTTTTAAGGATTAAAATTGATTTATAATTTTTTTTCATTTGTATTTTTATTTTGGGGTTTTCTCTCTAAACACCTTTTTATTTCTATTTTTAGTTTTATTGCAAGTTATTTAGGGTTTATAATTTCTGTAATGCATTTATAAAACTTGCTTTTGAATTTGTTTGTGATTCTCGTTAGATGTTATATTAATTTTTTTACACTAAATTTGACTGTAAAATTAAAAGTAGCACAACAACTAAATAGCATGATGTATAAATGCCTTACATTTGAAATAACATTATTTATTATTTTTGGACGACTGACGGATCAGAATTGTTCACATCATGATAATAAATATGGAGGAAAATAATGTGATAAATAGATCAGTTTGTTGAGTTTTGAGGTGAATTATGGCCTGTATTCTGCATGTGTGGATGTGTTTCTTTCGTTCCTCTGCTTCAGATTCACAGACTCTAGCTTCTGCATTATTATACTCTATATTCTACAATTGTGAAGTTGTGGAGAGTGTTATGAGTTTAATATGAAGTGTCTCGTTTGCTCTTGTGAAGGAAGAGGATGAGACTCGTATGAACTCAATAAAGTAGTGCTTTGGATCCCAGCGGCTGGCTTCTTGCGGTCATTACTCTTGGGGAGTTTCATAAAGAACATGAAGCCTGCTTTAGGACATTGAAGATTTCATATTTTTATTTTCAAAAAAAAAAAAAAAAAGTTATATTTTTCTTATTTGTAATTGTTTTATTTTTCATTAAAAAAAAATTCCTAGCAAATAATTGTATTACATTTAAATGGTTCTCTTTCATAGGTAACTCAACGCTGCGTAGTTTACCGCAGTGGGAACACCTAGGTGTGACCGATTGTCTGAAGCCCATATAGAATCACGCCAATTAATTGGCTGATGGTGCAAGATACCGCCCCTACGTCAACGTGCTTGACATAGACTCGCGTTCGCGCCATCCTACCCCTCAGATTTTCCTTTCTTCAGAAGCGTTCGCTTCTGCGGGTTTTCTGGCCCAGAATAATTAGCGATAAAGTGCTATTCTGCGACTTTTCCACTTTCGACGTTCTCCCGCCTAGCGGTACACCGGCGCGGCCTTCTCTGGCCTACACTGAGCTCGTCAAGGTTTTGGCGCGTGCCACTGAGAAGCTGAGCTTCGATTGGCCGGATGAGCCTTGCGAATCTCAGTCATCTGAGCTTGACGAGCATTTCCTCAGTGGCTCTGGTTCGCGCCCGACGAGGAGAAAGCTGACCTTCTTTCCTGACCTGCACTATGAGGTTTCCAGGTCTTGGCAGCAGCCGTTCTCGTCTCATGTCACTAATGCGGCGGCCGCTGACTTCACCAACCTCGTTGGTTCTGTGGAGCTGGGGTACGCCGCAGTCCTGGCAGTCGAGGACACGCTAGCTGCGCACGTCTCGCCGAATTCCGCCCCCTTGTGGAAATCTTCTTACTGCTGTGAACAGCGCCAGCGAGGCTTCTGTCCTGCAACAGTAAGTCTCTTCTCTTCTGCTCAAAGGAGCAATAGAAGAGGTCTCCTCTTCAGATCTACACCGTGGCTTCTTCAGCCGGTATTTTCTAGTCCCGAAGAAGGATGGGGGTTTGCGTCCTGTACTAGATCTGCGTAGACTGAATTACTCCCTCTACAAAGGGAAATTCAGGACGCTCAAGAGCATTCTTTCCCAGGTCCAAGAAGGGGACTGGTTTGTTACGGTCGACCTGAAGGATGCCTACTTCCACATCCAGGTAGTTCAGAGGCACAGGAAGTTCCTCAGGTTTGCCTTAGGGGGAAAGGTTTACCAGTACAAGGTTCTTCCCTTTGGGCTAGCTCTGGCCCCAAGGACGTTCACAAAGTGTATGGATGCAGTTCTGGCCCCGCTGAGGCTCCAGGGCATCCAAATCCTCAACTACCTGGACGACAGGCTTATTTTAGCCAGCTCCAGGGAGCAGGTGATTCGTCACAGGGACTCTCTCCTTCTCCACCTTCGTGCGCATGGCCTCCGGCTGAATGGCCAGACGAGCATGCTCAGATTTGGGAAAGATTCGGCGTGGCAGAGGTGAACCTCTTTGCGTCTCAGGAGTCGACCCAATGCCCCCTTTGGTTCTCCCTCTCTCACCCTACCTCTCTGGGGATAGATGCGCTAGCGCACCCCTGGCCGGACATGAAGCTGTATGCTTTCCCTCCGGTCAAGCTCATCCCAGCAGTGCTGCGCAGGGTGAAGACATGCGGACGCCCCCTTCTCCTCGTAGCCCCATTCTGGCCTTCCCAGATGTGGTTCTCTGAGTTAATCTCCCTCCTGGAGGGCAACCCGTGGGAGATTCCGGTCAGGAAGATCTCAAGCCGCCCTTAGCTCTTGATCTCTCGGATGGAGTCTGTGAGACCATTGATAGTGCCAGAGCCCTTTCTACTAGGAAGCTTTACGAATCCTGGTGTTTGGCTAATGCTGTGGACCCAGTTCCTACAGCATAAGTTTACGGCTGGAGCGGCCGCTACCACCCTGAGAGTCTACGTTGCGGCTATCGCTGCTCGAAGGGACTCGAACAATGTCCCCCTGGGTAGGCATCGTTTAGTGTCCTCCTTTATGCATGGTGCTAAGCGCTTGAGGCCGGTTCGTCCTCCTAGTTTCCCTTCTTGGGACCTTTCTGTGGTCCTGAAGGATTTGTTAGGGCCTCTTTTTGAGCCTCTCGAGTCAGCCCCCTTGAGGACTCTGACACTGAAGGTTACAGTTTTGTTGGCATTGGCCTCATTCAAGCGTGTGGGAGATTTGCAGGCTCTGTCTGTCAGCGCGTCCTGCACCGAGTTTGCTCCGGGACTGGTTAAGGCCTTTTTAAGGCTGGGTTATGTCCCCAAAGTTCTCTCTACGTCTTTTCGTTCACAGTTGGTAATGCTAGGCTTTCTCTCCCTCCCCTTCGAGTGAGGGTGATGACCTTCGTCTGCTCTGGCCTGTTAGAGCACTGAAGATGTATGTGGACCGCTCCAGTCAATGGCGTCAGTCCTTACAGCTGTTAGTGTGTTTTGGCGCAGGCCGTAAAGGGCTAGCCGCGTCTCAACACAATATCCCACTGGGTTACGGATGCTATTTCGTTGGCCTATGAGGTGCACAGTCTGCCTTCACCTCTAGACATCAGAGCTCATTCCACCAGAGGGGTGGGTTCCTCCACAGCATTGTTTAGAGGGGTGCCCCTAGAGGACATTTGTATGGCGGCGGGATGTCCTCTCACCATACTTTTGTGAGGTTCTACAACCTTGATGTGAACACGGCTCCTGGTTCCCAGGTTCTTTCTGCTTGAGCCAGCTGTGTTCTTGGTGTTCTGGTCTGTAATGGGCCAGATCTGGCAGCGCGATAGCTTGGCGTGTGTGGGATAACATTCCCACTGCGGTAAGCTACGCAGCGTTGAGTTACCTATGAAAGAGAACAAGGATTACGCAAGTAACCCGAGACGTTTTAGGACCATGAAGATTTAATATTTTTTATTTTCCTAAAAAAATATTTTTTTTCAGCAAATTATTTTATTATATTTAATTGGTTTTGTTTATTTATTTTAAATTTACTTTATGCATCATGTTTTTCATAAAGAACATGAACCCTGTTTTATGAAGATTTAATATTTTTATTTTTCATGTTCTTATTTGTAATTGTTTTATTTTTCATTAAAAAAAAATCTTAGCAAAATATTTTATTACATTTAAATGGTAATGTACATTTTGGTACATTTAAATTTTTTTCATTCAATTATGTTTTTCATAAAGAACATGAAGCCTATTTTAGGACCATGAAGATTTAAATTATTTTTATCAATTTTTTTTTAAGTTTTATTTTTGTATTTTTCTTAAAGAAAAAAAAAATCCATTAAGCCTCTTTTAGGACCATGGACATTTGATTTTTTTATTCTCTTTGATTTGGTTTTTATTAACTACCCCCCCCCCCCCCCCAGCAAATCATGTTCCTCATTAAGTCAAAAACTGCTCGTTTTACAAAGAGAGGAAGAAAGACTCATATATTCTCAGAATTGGGACTTTATATCTGATATCAATTCTGTCGTTATATCACGCAATTCTAAGAAAAACATCAGATTTAAGCTTAATATTTCCATAATTGAATAACATGTTTGGGTTATTTATTCTCTCATGTTGGTTAATGCTCACATGACATTCAGCATAACAAATACAATATTTTTTAATATTTAATAATATTATAACATTCTTTTTAGCAAGTGAATTATTCTGGTTGTATTTATAAAAAATTGTTACATTTTTTTTTTTATCATGATTAATTATTAGGTTTACATCAAGTGATTAAAAATCTGATAAAATATACATGTGTGCATTGAATGCAATGTAAGTTGCTTTGGATAAAACCATCTGCCAAATTCATAAATGTAAAAGTTATATCAAAGTTATGCAAGTAAAATTAAAACCATAAAATACTTTAGTTACTTGAAATAAAATAAAATATTGTACATAAATACAAAATAAAATTCAGCTGCTTTATTTCAAATTTTTATTTAGTTTAACTTAATGTATACTAAAATAACCAAAACTGAAATAAAAACTATAAACATTAAGAAATTACAAATTAAATAAAAAAATGACAGAAAATATCAAACTGATAAGATACTAAAATAACATAAATAATGATATTAAAATGAAAAGACAGAAGAGGTCACAGTGATTTTACCGTGGTAGTTTCTGAATATTGTTAACGAGCACAGTTCATTAGTGTGAGTGTAATCGTTCGAGATGATCCTGTTGTTTTTCTGGATCTCCATCTGTTCATTACTTCATTCTTTTCTTGCTTTGAGACGTAAAGCCTCTGAATTAAAGCAGGTCTGTGTGTGCCCTCAATCTGGACCCGGATCATCTGTGTAATCTGATTAAGTGTGTGTAAGAGCCTGCGTTACTCTCTCTCTCTCTCACACTCACACACACACACACACACGCATACACACTCACACAGACTCTCTCACACACACACACACACTCACACGCATACACACTCACACAGACACACACACACACACACGCATACACACTCACGCATACACACTCACACAGACTCACACACACACACACACGCATGCATGCACACACACGCTCACTCTTTCACACACACGCACACACACACACACACTCACTTTCTCACACACTCACTCTTTCTGTTTTACAAACACACACACACACCAACACATTCTCTCTCTCACACACACACACACACACACACACACTCTCTCACATGCACACACACTCACACACACACACACACACACACACACTCACTCTTTCTGTTTTACAAACACACACACACACCAACACATTCTCTCTCTCACACACACACACACACACACACACACTCTCTCACATGCACACACACTCACACACACACACACACACACAAACACACTCACTCACTCTCTCTCACACTCACTCTCCCACACACTCACTCTCTCTCACACACACACACGCTTACTCCGTCTCTCACGCACACACAGAAGCTGCTGATCATGGCCGGAGAAGAGTCGTATCCGAGGAAGATCCTGCAGTACATGGAGGGATTCCTGGTGTCAAAGGTACCGATCCGCATTTGTGCATTAATGTGTGTGATGTGAATATAACACCTTGAGCTTCACACTAGTGCAGTTTAGAGTTTCTGCTCACCAAGTCTGCATTTATTTCATCAAAAATACAGTAAAAAAGTTAAATATCACAATTTAAAACAACCGTTTTCTATGTGAATGTGTTCAAATGTCATTTATTTCTGTGATGCGAAGCTGAATTTTGATCATAAAGACATTTATAACATTACAAAAGATGTATATTTCAAATAAATGCTGTTCTTTTGAACTTTCTATGCATGTGTGAACAAAATATTGTGCAGCACGACTGTTTTCAACATTGATGATAATCAGAAATATTTCATATTATTATGATTTCTGAAGATCATGTGACACTGAAGACTGCAGTAATGATGCTGAAAATACAGCTTTGATCACAGAAATAAATTACAGTTTAACACATATTGACACAAAAAACAGCTGTTTTACATTCTAATAATATTTCATAATTTTTATTGTATTTATGATGCAGTGACTTATCAATATTTCAAATTACTTTATTAATTAATATTTTTAGTGTCCTGCATGGGACTGATTTCTTAATCCCCCTCCCGCTGAATTTCTGACTGTTACCGCGCTTCCGCAAACATTCTAATAT
>CM049827.1:1235232-1292732 GCA_027422435.1 Schizopygopsis pylzovi | reverse complement strand
TAGACCTGACAAACAATATAGAAATGAAACTGTATTTGACTTATCGGATTAATTAACAGTTTAGTTTTAGTGTTTGCTTTTATAATTGTGAAATTGTCAGTTTTGAGTGAAATGTCATATATTTTTGCTAAGGAATTAAACTATGTTTTTTAATTGGTTTTAAAGCTAAATCTCAACTATATAAAAAGAATTAAGATGGATCATCTAATAAATCGATCATCAACAAAATGTATGACAGTACTAATTTCACAGTTTATGTTTAGAAATCGTATAAAATGAAAAGATAATGCTTTGACAGCTCAATAACTTTATAAAGGAATGTAATTATTCGGCTGCCATTTGCCAATAATCAAACCAATTTAGTCCAGTACCAGCAAGTTAATTTTCAGTGAAAGATATAGTACATTACATTAATATTTTTTTAGCAAAATCGGCAATGAATCGTTTTTGACTTCTATCACTTATAAGCTTTCTGATAATTGAATAGTCATTTTATTTTGCTCCAGTAATAAATCACATAATCCTGACCCATAAAAAAATTCCAAATTATTGATGGATGTGAATATTTGTTTGATATTTAAAAATAGTAATAGAAAACAAATTATATCAACAGCTTTTTCTCACATTATCACAGTTTATAGTTTAGAAAATGGTAATAAAATATGAAAAGAACTCAAGCTCTTCTTGATAAAGTCAAATAACTTTGATAGAAAGGTATGTAATTAATTCGGCTGTTAAATTTAAGACACAATTAGATCAAACCAATTTAGCTCCAGTCACCAAGCAATGCTTAATTAGTTCAGTCTGTGTAGTAAGACGCTCACATTAGCAATTCAAGAAAAACACTTCAGCAAAGTGAATCGTTTTTGATCTTCTAGTCCACTGTATGAAGAATTTCTGGGTATAATATGTCATAGTTTATTTTATTTTGCTCTCCTCACTTACATAAATGAACTATAGAGTCCTGCACCCGCCAGTAAAAACATATCAAAAATTATATCTGATGACTGAATCATTTTTGGTTTGACTGGATTTAAAATTAATAGGAAAAAAAACACAATAACATCGAATTACACTTTGTTTTTGTTTTTTTAAATCATGATTTTTTTTTTACTAATAGTATAGTATTAAATGAATTGTTTATAATCATGATTTATTTCGCTTTATTTGATTTTTCTCAACTTTAGCATCTTAAAAACCGAGACCTGAATTAATAAAAACATAAATTTCACCACCCAAATTTCAAGACAGTGAATTCATATTAAATATTAAAAATTAACTGGGCAAAAAAATCAATAACATAACATTTCCCTCTCTTCTCAAAGACCATGAATTTAATGTTTTTTTAGTTCTAATTTAACATATAATGTTACTTAATCTGATATTTTTTGTGAAAAATATTCAAAATATATTTTTAGTTTGTGTTGGATTTTTTATTGCAATATTAGTATAATGTTCGAGGTATTTTTGAATCATAATTGACGTATGTTGTAGAATCTGTGTGCTGTATCTTAGGAATTCAGTAATAAAAAGCGGTTGATTATGAATAAATGTGAGAGGAATGTTCTTCCTGCAGGCGGCGTATTAAAAAAGGAAAGCAAACAAGTGTCTTTTGATGAAATAACAGCCGTCCGTCTGCATCACATGAGAGTCATGATGGGATGCTGTGTCCGCAGGGAATATGAATTGTTTGTGACACGCTTTATTATCTGCTGGATTCATATCATCATATCATACTCTGACATCCCTCACATTCAGAAAGAGCTCGTTGTCGGCTCAGAATTCAGTTTTATAGAGTTTTATCAATATCCCACTAAGTTATGTAAAATGTATTTCTGAATGTTCTCTGAACATGTTTTCCTGATCATGAGAACGTTCCGATGTATCATTTTTAAACGTTACGGGAATGTTACTTTTGAATGTTCTCTGAACGTTCCGAAACAAGGAGCTACATTTAAAACACGTTACACCAACTGAAACATTTTACCGGAAACATTTGAATTCTTTTTTTTTGTTTTAGTTTACATTAATTAACTAAATAAATGATATAATATATAATACTATATAACACACGCACGCACGCACGCACGCACGCACACACACACACACACACACACACACACACACACACACACAATAGCTATACTATTTTTGTTAATGATAACCCTGAATTAAACACATAGGTGTGATGAATGTTGATTTATGTTGAATACGGTGTGATAATTTTCAAAAACAAAGTGGGGGGGGGGGGTATCTGATTGGTTTGCACGTGCAGCATGAAAGTGGCTCTGATTGGTTGATTGGCACTGATCTCAGGTTCACATCAGATATGGGATGGACTGAGATCTTCTTCTGTGGGTCGTGTGTGTCTCTGCGGCTCAGGAGAGACTCTGATTGGTTGATTAGTACTGATCTCAGGTTCACATCAGATGTGGAATGGACTGAGATCTTCTTCTGTGGGTCGTGTGTGTCTCTGCGGCTCAGGAGAGACTCTGATTGGTTGATTAGTACTGATCTCAGGTTCACATCAGATGTGGGATGGACTGAGATCTTCTGAGATCTTCTTCTGTGGGTCGTGTGTGTCTCTGCGGCTCAGGAGAGACTCTGATTGGTTGATTGGCACTGATCTCAGGTTCACATCAGATATGGGATGGACTGAGATCTTCTTCTGTGGGTCGTGTGTGTCTCTGCGGCTCAGGAGAGACTCTGATTGGTTGATTGGTACTGATCTCAGGTTCACATCAGATGTGGGATGGACTGAGATCTTCTTCTGTGGGTCGTGTGTGTCTCTGCGGCTCAGGAGAGACTCTGATTGGTTGATTGGCACTGATCTCAGGTTCACATCAGATGTAGGATGGACTGAGATCTTCTGAGATCTTCTTCTGTGGGTCGTGTGTGTCTCTGCGGCTCAGGAGAGGCTCTGATTGGTTGATTAGTACTGATCTCAGGTTCACATCAGATGTAGGATGGACTGAGATCTTCTTCTGTGGGTCGTGTGTGTCTCTGCGGCTCAGGAGTGGCTCTGATTGGTTGATTGGCACTGATCTCAGGTTCACATCAGATGTAGGATGGACTGAGATCTTCTGAGATCTTCTTCTGTGGGCCGTGTGTGTCTCTGCGGCTCAGGGGAGACTCTGATTGGTTGATTGGCACTGATCTCAGGTTCACATCAGATGTAGGATGGACTGAGATCTTCTGAGATCTTCTTCTGTGGGCCGTGTGTGTCTCTGCGGCTCAGGAGTGGCTCTGATTGGTTGATTGGCACTGATCTCAGGTTCACGTCAGATGTGGGATGGACTGAGGTCCTCTGAGATCTTCTTCTGTGGGTCGTGTGTGTCTCTGCGGCTCAGGGGAGACTCTGATTGGTTGATTGGCACTGATCTCAGGTTCACGTCAGATGTGGGATGGACTGAGATCTTCTGAGATCTTCTTCTGTGGGTCGTGTGTGTCTCTGCGGCTCAGGAGAGACTCTGATAGCGTGCTTCCAGTCTAAAGGTTGATTTAATGCTTCCGCTCTTCTGCTCGAGCTTTGCATAAAGAGCCCAAATATTCCCTGCTTTAGAGATGACAGGCTGAAGATTAAGCATGATTTACAGACAGAGAAGCTCACTCACTAGTGCACACTGCATACTGACTACTACTGTGTTAAATTAACACCGCATGGTAAATTCATTGAGTTTGTTTCCAATGAATCTGCAGTTGATTCGTTCTTTCTCCTACATTACATGGAGAGTTTTCCTGAAATCTTCTCATATGTTTCTACTGAGAGGAATAGCTAACAACATTATGCTGTAAGAACGTTTATCTAACATGAAGTTATGAAAATGTTATGACAATGTCTCTCTTAGTTATGTGAATGTTACTATACACTTATGATACTATATATGTTACTATGAATGTTAGAAAAACATTCCATTCTATCATTTTGTTACAAAAATGTTACATTTGAATGTTCGCTCAACGTTTGAAACACTAATTTTATTAATGTGTAGATGTTTATTATTAGATTTGTGAATGTTACGGAAAAAAACAACAACATTTTGAAACCATTGTGAAAACTTAATGTTTTTTAAAATCTCAAAACATCAGTTTAAATTGATTAATAATCCCATTTAATCATTTTGAAAACGTTATGAGAATGTTACATCTGAATGTTCTTTCAACATTTAAAACTGTCATTTTTTATATTTAAAGAATGTTTTTTATTGGTTTTACAAACATTAGCAGAAACATTGCAATCATTTTAAACCATTATGTTTTTCAAAACATCCTTTGTTTGTATTAAGAGTATTTTTTTTTAAGTTAGAGCAATATTCTATTCTATCATTTTGAAAACGTTATGAGAATGTTACATCTAAATATTCTCTCAATTTAAAAACACAATTTTTTTATATGTAAATAACATTTATTATTGGATTTGTGAAAGCAACAGATTTGTTAAATAATTTAGCAAAATATAATTTAGGAAGTTTTTTTTTTAAATGTTCAAAACATTCAAAACATTTTAATTTATTAGAAATTATGTTAATTATTTGTATGACTTAGGGATAAATAAATTATCCTTAAGAGTTATCTGAAGTTGAGCAGGTTAACTCCATTCTATATTTTAAACAGTTTTTACACATTCTAGAATGTCTTAACGTTTAGAACATCCTTAACTATTTTAAACCGTTTCGTTCAATGTTACGAGAACTGAAGTCTAGAATATGGAACTCCTGTTCGTCCAACATTCCACTAAAGGATTATTTCTAGAATTATGTTCTAACTGTCTTCATATTTTAAACTCTTAGGGAAATTATGGGATACAGTTTCCTCGTGTGTCTGTTTGTCAAGTTGCTCTAGAGTTCGTGAGAATCAAATTTCTTATAACATCAGATCTGAGCTGTCTTGCATTATTGTATAGCATTTGATTTATTTGAGGACAGTATACACTCGGTGCGTCTCGTTTAATGTCAGGTTTCGTTCTGAGGTTCATGTGAGAAACAGGCACTGTGTGATCTGTGTGTGCTGTGCCTGTGATTGCGCTGGGTGGGGATTGTCCTGTGCTGTTAGTCTGGGAAGTATACATTGGAAATTTTTGTATAAATGTTGAGTTTTGTCTTGAACTTCCTGATCAGTGAACTGTGAAAATCAGTGTAGTGATAAGTGTGTGTATTTTTGAATAGTTATGTTTGTGTGTGTGTGTGTTATATATTGTGTGTGTGTGTGGAAGGGTGTGTGTGTGTATGTGTGTGTGTGTGTGTGAGTTGTGTTATTTTAGTTATTTGGGTAAATATTTGATGCTTGGGATTAAGTGGTGTATTGTATTGATTAATGCTTGTTGTTATTGTATAAAATGATTCAGAGTTTCTGTTACCTTGAATAAGATCCACGAAATAATTAGATCACTAATGAGTGCAATGCCTTCTTTACCTCATTATTTCGACTTTTTATCTCGTAACGGTGACTTTCTCATAATTTAGATTTTTCATAATTTCTGCTTTTAATCTCATAGCTATAGCTTTATCTCATAATTTTGACTTTATCTCATAATAATACTTTTAATATCATAATTAAGACTTAGTATGTCAATGTCTATAAGTATATATAACTACAACTTTCAAAGTAATAATTTTGAATTTTCATTTCATAATTATGTGTTTTCAAGTCATAATTCTGACTTGGTGAAGCATGATTTGTTTCTAATGTGGCAGAAATGAGAAACCATTAAACAACCATTAAACCACTCAACCAGTAAATGAAAAGTTATGAGATAAAGAGTCATACTTATGACATACAAAGTCATAATTATGAGTTTTAAAAATGTAACATTATAACTGTAATTCTTTGCTTTTTATATCATAATTTCAACTCAGTATGGCATTATTTTTTTTATTTTTTTTTACATTAGAATTATAACTTACTAAAGCATGATTTTTTTGAAATGCTTCCATAATTTAGCTGTAAATCAACTCTAAAAAGACAATAGTGTTATTATTTGACTCAGTTCAGTCAGTGATGTTAAACAATAACAATATATTACTTAAATTATGAAATATCTATTCATTATATTTTTAAGTATTTGTTGTATTGCATTCATGCTGATTTCAATTCAAAAATGCATTTTTAATAAAAACATTAATGTTTAAAAGTCGTTTTGTATTGTGACATTTATTACTTAACAATTAAGCACATTTAATATCAAATACTTATTACTGTAAAGTGACACAATAACAAAATTATTTATATTATAAAATATCTACACATCACAGTAATATTTGTAATATTTTGCTGGCCGTGCTAATTTAAATAAAAAATCATTATTATAAAATATTTGACTATTTAAAAAACAGTAAAGGAATTACAAATAACCACAAAAGTAAAATATGGGGGAAATGTGATAATAATAATTATTAGTTATAATTTATGATAGTTTTGATCAGCTTTGATTCTTACAGATAATAGTTCAATGTCTTAATACTTTAAATACTTGCTTTTATTATATATAAAATTATTTTTTGTTTTGCATAAATCAAGTCACATTTATTTCTATCCACCTTATTATTCCTGTAAAAATATGTGCTTACTCCCACATTAAAGAATAACATTTAATAAAAGACGAATTGTTTCAAAGCAGCTTCACATTAATGAACAGAAAAAACAACAACATTTAAATCGATGCAAAATCCATCAATTATCAAACAAATGCAATGTTCGATATACAATAGAGAATAGGGTCATTATTCAGATCAATGTTGATTCAGTTCAATAATTAGTATTAATATTTTTGTTTAAGTTACAAACATGGATTTGTGTGATTAATATGTGTCTCTGGAGCGCGAAAGCAGTCATAACAGCACAGGTATATTTGTAGCAATAGCCAACAATACATTGTATGGGTCAAAATTATACATTTTTATTTTATGACAAAAATCATTAGGATATTAAGATCATGTTCCATGAAGATATTCCCTACCATAAATATATCACAACTTAACTTATTGATTATTAATATGTATTGCTAAGAACTTAATTTGAACAACTTTAAAGATGATTTTCTCAATATTTAGATTTTTTTGCACCCTCAGATTCCAGATTTTAAATATTGTCCGATTAAAACAAACCATACATCAATGGAAATATCATTAATTCAGAAATCTCAATTGACCCTTATGACTGGTTTTGTGGTCCAGGGTCACATATTGCTGTTCTGGAACATGCTAAAGCAAATGTTTTACTGTCAGAAGAGACTAATGTGCATCAGAAGAACGTGATTTAGTGACTTTACAGCTCAAACGATGAGCTGTTTTCATGGAAGCACTGTTGTGAGTTAATGTCTGTATTTGTTAAACTCAGAGGTGTGTCTGAATGATTTTCTGTGGTCGTAACTATCATTGAATGCCACTTGGATCGTTGTACTGATCGAGTCTCTGCGCTCCAGGCTCTTTCTTGTGTGTGTTGTGCTGGTGTTTGATGGAGTGTCTCAGCTGTGGCTGGTGGACGCCTCGGGCGGATCGTGATACGGGTCCAGACTCGCCGACGGAAGCAGCTGAGACTCAGATCCAGAGTACAGCACTCACTCATCAGAGACGCTTTCATCCGCCATTAAACAGCTCCAGCAGGGTTATTCACCTATAAGAAACATTACTCACACAAATGTCAATCAGAGTGTTTTCCGGTCGTCTGTGGAGCACAAATGGAAATCCAAGCGTTAAATGTTAGAGGAACATTCCGTTTGATCATTATGGAAATGTTTTGAGAACATTACATTTGAATCTAATAACATGTAAAACACGTAAATAATTTGAATGTAAAACATGTAAAACATTTGAATGTAAAACACGTAAAACATTTGAATGTAAAACATGTAAAAAATGTGAATATAAAACATGTAAAACGTAAAACATTTGAATATAATAACATGTAATAACATGTAAAACACGTAAAAAAATTGAATGTAATAACATGTAAAACACGTAAAAAATTGGAATGTAAAACATGTAAAACATGTAAAACATTTGAATGTAAAACATGTAAAACATGTAAAACATTTGAATGTAATGACATGTAAAACACGTAAACAATTTGAATGTAATAACATGTAAAACATGTAAAACATTTGAATGTAATGACATGTAAAACACGTAAACAATTTGAATGTAAAACATGTAAAACATGTAAAACATTTGAATGTAATAACATGTAAAACGTAAAACATTTGAATTAAAACACGTAAAAAAATGTAATGAATGTAATACATGTAAAACACATAAACAATTTGAATGTAAAACATGTAAAACGTAAAACATTTGAATGTAATGACATGTAAAACACGTAAACAATTTGAATGTAAAACATGTAAAACATTTGAATGTAATGACATGTAAAACACGTAAACAATTTGAATGTAATAACATGTAAAACGTAAAACATTTGAATTTAAAACACATAAATAATTTTAATGTAATGAATGTAATGACATGTAAAACACGTAAACAATTTGAATGTAAAACATGTAAAAAAACATTTGAATGTAAAACACGTAAAACATTTGAAAATGTAAAACATGTAAAACATTTGAATGTAATAACATGTAAAACGTAAAACATTTGAATTTAAAACACATAAATAATTTGAATGTAATGAATGTAATGACATGTAATGACATGTAAAACACGTAAACAATTTGAATGTAAAACATGTAAAACATTTGAATGTAAAAACATGTAAAACACGTAAAACGTTTGAATGTAAAACATGTAAAACATGTAAAATATGTAAAACATTTGAATGTAATAACATGTAAAATACGTAAACAATTTGAATGTAAAACATGTAAAACATGTAAAACATTTGAATGTAATACATGTAAAACACGTAAACAATTTGAATGTAAAACATGTAAAACATGTAAAACATTTGAATGTAATGACATGTAAAACACGTAAACAATTTGAATGTAATAACATGTAAAACATGTAAAACATTTGAATGTAATAACATGTAAAACGTAAAACATTTGAATTTAAAACACATAAATAATTTTAATGTAATGAATGTAATGACATGTAAAACACGTAAACAATTTGAATGTAATAACATGTAAAACATGTAAAACATTTGAATATATTAACATGTAAAACACGTAAAAATTGGAATGTAAAACATGTAAAACATTTGAATGTAATAACATGTAAACGTAAACATTTGAATTAAAACACGTAAACAATTTGAATGTAAAACATAAAGTAAATGAATGTAATGACATGTAAAACACGTAAACAATTTGAATGTAAAACATGTAAAACATTTGAAAGTAATGACATGTAAAACACGTAAAACATTTGAATGTAAAATATGTAAAACATTTGAATGTAAAAACATGTAAAATTAAGTAAAATTGAATAATACATGTAAAACATGTAAAACATTTGAATGTAAAACATGTAAAACACTGTAAAACATTTGAATGTAATAACATGTAAAATACGTAAAAAATTGAATATATTAACATGTAAAACATTTGAATGTAAAACATGTAAAACACATAAAACATTTGAATTTAACATTAAATAGTAAAAATTTGAATTAAACATGTAAAACACGTAAAACATTTGAATGTAAAACATGTAAAACATTTGAATGTGAAACATGTAAAACACGTAAAACATTTGCATGTAAAACATGTAAAAGTAAATTAAACATTTGAATTAATAACATGTAAAATACTAAATAAATTAAGTATAAAACATGTAAAACATTTGAATGTAAAACATGTAAAACACATAAAACATTACAATATATTAGCATATAAAACATGTAAAACATTTGAATGTAATAACATGTAAAACACGTAAACAATTGGAATGTAATAACATGTAAATCATGTAATTTTTTTTAAATGTAATAACATGTAAAACACGTACAAAAATTGGAATGTAATAACATTTGAATGTGAAACATGTAAAACACATAAAACATTTGCATGTAAACATTTGAATGTAATTTTTTAAATTAAAAGAAAAATATTTAAGTTAAGAACGTTTCTTCTTGGTTGTGAACATGTTAAATGAACATTCCATTTTATCATTATGAAACACGTAAAACATTTGAATATATTAACATGTAAAACATTTGAATGTAAAACATGTAAAACACATAAACATTAGAATATATTAGCATATAAAACATGTAAAACATTTGAATGTAATAACATGTAAAATACGTACAAATTTGCAATATATTAAAATGTAAAACATTTGAATGTAAAACATGTAAAACACGTAAAACATTTGAATATATTAACATGTAAAACACGTAAAATATTTGAATATATTAAGATGTAAAAAATGTGAATGTAATAACATGTAAAACACATAAAAAATTTGAATGTAATAACATGTAAAACGTAAAATATTTGAATGTAATAACATGTAAAACACGTAAAAAATTGGAATGTAAAACATGTAAAACATTTTTATAAAATGTGTTAAGAACGTTTCTTCTTGGTTGTGAACATGTTAAATGAACATTCCATTTTATCATAATGAACATGTTTTGCGAATGTTACATTTGAAATTTTGAAAATGTTACATTAAATATATTTTTTTTATATTTAAAGAATATTTTTGGTTATGTGAATATTCCATTCCGTCATTTTCAAAAAAAACATTTATAAAAAATTTGTTAAGAACGTTTCTTCTTGGTTGTGCACACGTTTAAGGAACATTCCATTTAATCATTTTGAAAAACGTAATTAAAAGGTTATTTTGACATTCAAAACATCCTTTTTTTAATGACAACTTGTTTTTGGTTATATGAATGTTAGAGGAACATTCCACGCCATTCTATTTTGAAAATGTTATGCAAACATTCAATTTTTATATTTAAAGAAAATTTTGTGAATGTTCCATTTTATTATTTTAAAAACTGAAACTGAAAGTTTTTTAAACATTCAAAACATCAAGTTTTTTTATGTGTTAAGAACATTTCATGCAGAATTTTTTTTTGTTCATGCAGACATCGGTGGAACATTCTAAATATTACTGGAACGTTCTGTTGTTAATACAGATGAATATTATTGAACGCAGTAGCTGAAAAAGTTCTGAGAACATACAAATAGAATCATAAGGTTGTTCTGAGAACATTATGAGAGCATATATTAAATATGAAGAATGTTATGCTAACGTTCCATAAACATTTCAAGAATGTTTTATCCTAACGTTTACATAACCTTTATAAACACATCATTATGGGAACATTCTCTGTTAGCTGGGCCCATGATGCTTAGGTCAGATTGAGCACAATGCATTGTGGGATACGGCACATTTGATAATTTTTAAATACTGTATGCAGAAATAGTAAACGTATGAGTTAATATCCATAAATCAGCAGGCAGAGGCTGTGTGTGAGTTAAGCTCCAGAGCTGGTCTGACGCTGAGAAGATCCACATTTAATCCTCAGACAGAGAGACGAGATCAGAAGCAACTTAAATACTTCTGCACATGCTTTACGATGATGGATAGAGCTGTGAAACACGTGCGGGGCGTTTATGAACTGCTTCTCATTTATTATATTCAGAAGAACACACTGTTCTCACCAAAAGCATTGACTATAATCATAACTATTGTAGCATTTGTGCATGATAACCTTTTTTAATATTTAAAATGGCAATAAATGTATAACACTATACTTTGTTGTATTGCCTTCCCAACTAATAAATGTTCTTAGAATGTTTTATGTTATGAAAATTTTATTTTTGAACGTTCAAAATTATTATTTTTATATTTTATCATTTTGCAAAAATGTAAAATGTGTTAGCTATTTCAGAAATAAAATGTTCCATGAACAACATGTTTGATGGATATGTTTTATTAACATTTTGAATTAGCTTTTATTTCTATATTTTCAGTTTTCGTTTGAATTCTTTTTAGTAATTTTGTTACATGATTTTGTCATTTTATTTATGTATTTATTTTTAAATTTCTATTTAAATCATTTGTTTATTTTAGTTTCAGTTTACATTTTGAGAACTTCATTAAAAACATTAAATGAACATTATTTTAATGTTACTGGAATAATGTTATTTTGAATGAGTTTTTATTTTTAATTTGACTAGAAGAACATTCGTTCATAACTTTGTTGGAGTTCACTATTAAAGTTATAATTATTCTGCACTGCTTGATCATACTGAGTTATACTGAAACAACATAATAAAGCAGAACTCATTCCTGCAGAAATATTTCATTTTCAGAGAAGCCAGAGTTCATTTCATCTAGCATTTGTTCTGATTTCATTCTGCTCTTCTGTCTCTGCTGAGCATGATGTTCTCCTACAACACAAGGCAAAGTAACCTGCATTTGGTTTTCAGCCATTGAAAATTGGTAAACTTTTTCACATGTAGTCTCATTGATATATTCATATCTCTGGGACTGAACAAAATTGGAAGGATGCCAACTGAAAAGTTTAACAACCAGCATCTATAAGAATATTGAGATAACTTTAATACTTCTTGAGTCACAAGCACACAAACCTTGGGGTGAAAAAAACTCACAAAAACGTTTTTTTCCTATTTTCGAACAATTTACTCATGGAGCCACATTGAGATCCTCATATCTCTGGGCCTGAACAATATTGGGCCTTAGAAATTAAGGTACTAAAAATAATATTAGTTAAGAACCATAATCTTAAAGGATGTTAATATATCCTTGAAATTGCTTGAGTTACAGCCATGCAAACTTTGAGCAAAACTCAAAATATGCCTTTTCCATTTTCGAACAATTTACTCATGGAGCCACATTGAGATCCTCATATCTCTGGACCTGAACAATATTGGGCCTTAGAAATTAAGATACTAAAACAAATATTTGTTAAGAACCATAATCTAAACGGATGTTAATATATCTTAGAACTTCTTGAGCTACAGCCATGCAAACTTTGAGGAAAACTCAAAATGTGCCTTTTCCATTTTTGAACAATTTACTCATGCAGCCACATTCAGATCCCCGTATGTTTGTGTCTGAACCATATTGGGCCTTTAAAATGACAATACTAAGAGAATAGTTAGTTAAGAACCAGAATCGAAAAGGATATTTCAGTGTCTTTAATACTTCTCGAGTTGTAAGCATGCAAACTTTGGGGAAAAGCACACAAAAAGTGCTTTTATCACATTTTAGAACTGTCACCATTTGCATATAATGCAACAAATATTGCTAAAGTCAACAGATTTTACTAATAGGGTTACCAATCTCTGTGAAAAAAAAAACATTATGATGCTGCCATCTTTCTGAAGTCATTTTTACCCTCCGGTAATTTGGGTCTGAATCTCAGCTGGAAATTGCCATTTTTACCTTTCTCTACAAAAAAGTGCATTACTCAGTAAATATGAAACTTTGAGAATTAATATTTTGGCTTTCATTGCTATTTATGTTTGTCTTTGATTAGAACAAATATGAATAAAATCAAAAATGTTAGCGATGTACTCGAACCCAAATGCCATCACTGCAGGTAATAAGAGCCGATGGCTAACGATCTTCATGCATGAGTTGAATGGCGCTGGTTAAAGACTCACAGATCCACCCAGAGAGAATGACAGCGTTTTTTCCATTCAGTCAGATCATATTGTGTGACATTCAGCTGAACTCCATTAGTCATGCGTTAGTGATCATGCTGCATTTATCGCATGCTTGATTAGGACTGTAATTAACCTGCCTCCAGAAGAGTGTGTGTTCATTCAGGCATCTGAATACTAAACAAATTGGCTGAGATACTCCTCGTTATTTCAGAGAATGTCTCTTATTGTTTAAATGCATCTTCAGGTCAGTGATGGATGGTGACCAGAACGCTGAAGCCTGGGGCCAATGCTTAATTATGTGAAAATTAGTTGATTACGTTGAGTAATTAATACGAAAAATAATGTTTTTCTGCTACATATTAAGTTCGTCTTACTTATTGGTTCATAACCTGTCATAACTCATGAAGGACGGATACAAATTGTGTAGAATTGTTGTTTAAATTTTATTATTATTAATTAATTTTACAGTTTTATTTTATTTTACACTGAAACGAGTCCAAATTAGTGTTTTTTTAAGTTTTCACTTAAGAAAAAAAACAGTAAAACTTTAATATTAAAACTTCTCACATTACAAAAAATGAAAACATGATTATAAATATTAATGAATATTTATAAACATGTTTTTGTTTGTTTGTTGGAAAAACGTGTGCTTGCAATGTGGCGACGAAGTGTTGTGGAATATTGATCCAAAATTTCTATTATGATGTTTTGCGTCAATTTGACCCGCATATTCATGCTAAAGGAAAATGAAATGCCTAAATTTTTTTTTTTCAATATTATCAGTTTGTATGCTATCAGACGCTCAAAAACACATGGGATCAAACCCATGACCTTGCCGTTGCAAGCACCATGATCTGCTGTTTTTGCACACTTCTGCTTAAATATTAAAGAAATAGTTGCAAAAGAATTTGCAGGTCAAACTCAAAATCTTATGATGATCGATTGCACTGAAAATGTTAATTTGGCTCAATCTAATGGTGAACTGAAGGTCTTTAACACTGGCACAAAATATTCAATGCAACAACATTACATTTTCTAAATCTTCTACAGCGTATGAAAAGAGCAGCTCAGATGAGATATGCGGGTTTGTAATGACAGAAGGTGTTAATAATTGGTGGTGAATAGGGTTGGTACCAAACAAAACCCGGTACTAATATGGCACCGGTACCAAAAAAATATATATTAGCTGATGTTGACAATTAAAAATGCCAAATATTGGCAAAACTGGAAAAAATACATTTTAGCTAATGCCGACAATTAAAAATGCCAAATATCGGCAAAACTGGAAAAAATATATATATTTACTGATGCTGACAATTAAAAAATGCCAAATATCGGCAAAACTGGAAAAAATATATATTAACTGATGCCGACAATTAAAAAATGCCAAATATCGGCAAAACAGGAAAAAACATTTATTAGCTATTGCTGATAATTTAAAAATGCCAAATATCGGCAAAACTGGAAGAAATATATATTAACTGATGCCGACAATTAAAAAATGCTAAATATCTACAAAACTGGAAAAAATATATATTAACTGATGCCGACAATTAAAAAATGCCAAACATCGGCAAAACTGGAAAAAAAATATATTAACTGATGCCGACAATTAAAAATGCCAAATATTGGCAAAACTGGAAAAAATCTAAATTAACTGATGCCGACAATTTTAAAATGCCAAATATCAGCAAAACTGGAAAACATATATATTAACTGATGCCGACAATTAAAAATGCCAAATATCGGCAAAACAGGAAAAAAAATATTAACTGATGCCGACAATTTTAAAATGCCAAATATCAGCAAAACTGGGAAAAATATATATTAACTGATGCCGACAATTAAAAATGCTAAATCTCGGCAAAACAGGAAAAAATATATATTTACTGATGCCGACAATTTAAAAATGCCAAATTTTGGCAAAACTGGAAAAAATATATATTTAATGATGCCGACAATTTAAAAATGGCAAATATCGGCAAAACAGGAAAAACCTTTAATAGCTGTTGCTGATTATTTAAAAATACCAAATATCGGCAAAATTGGATAAAAATATATATTAACTGATGCCGACAATTTAAAAATGGTAAATATCGGCAAAACAGAAAAAAAATATATTAACTGATGCCGACAATTTAAAAATGGCAAATATCGGCAAAACAGGGAAAAAAAATATTAACTGATGCTGACAACTTAAAAATGCCAAATATCGGCAAAACAGGAAAAAATATATATTAACTGATGCCGACAAATTAAAAATGCCAAATATCGGCAAAACAGGACAAAATATATATTAACTGATGCCGACAACTTAAAAATGCCAAATATCGGCAAAACAGAAAAAAAATGTATTAGCTGTTGCTGATAATTTAAAAATACCAAATATTGACAAAACTGGAAAAAAAATATATTAACTGATGCCGACAACTTAAAAATGCCAAATATCGGCAAAACAGGAAAAAAAATATATTAACATTTCTTACACATTTCTAAAAAATTTATTTTTGCCCAAAATATAACATTAAAGTATCCAGTTTTCTTGTCATGATCAGAACGTTGTTTAATGTTTCTTACAATATTCTACAAAACTTTTCACCTTTTCAAAATTGAGTTATTTGACCATTTATGTTATGTTTCTCTCAATGTTATGAGAAACATCAAATATTAATACATTCATAAGAGTGTTCCATAAACATTACTTTAAGAACATTTTGTCCTAACATTTATATAAGTTTTTAAAACAGTATGTTTTTTAAGAATAGCAAAGTTTGGAACATTTAACAGAGGACAGACTTCTTCAAGAAACACACGTTTTTATTGTTATTATTGCAAACGTTGATATGGAATATTCAGACTCACTTTTTCATCACAGAGAAAAAAACAAGTGTTGGTATATTTACCAGTTATTGCACGTGAATCGTCTCAGAGAAGAGGCTCATGGGTAATCATGACTTCATAAACATAATTAAAGCACATTAAATGACTTCAGTAAGAAAACACTGAACATCTTCAGAATGCCATAATCATCAACATTATAATTCATTATGAAGCATAACTGAATCTCATATTTGTTAGCTTTGGTAAACTATACCAGGAAGTCACAGTTTTGATATTCCTATTTCTATATGCTATTTGATTGCAAGAAAATACTGAAAATAAAAGCAACAAGTTTCAATCACGTATATTTTAATTATTTCTTCCATTTTGCCTGAACTCACATTTAATAAGAATAAATGTCAAGTATTCAACATGTACAGGTGAATCTCACGAAAAAATACACGAAGAACACATTTGATCTCAAAATCAAATGACAGAAGGAACATACAAAAATAATAGAATTAGTTTTGTGACATTTCCCTCAAAACACTGATGTAATACAAAATAAAACAAAATGATTCATAAAAAATTGTTTACATTTTTTGTGATTTTTAAGACTAAGTATTATCATGATTTTTAAATGCTTTACAATTCAGGAAAATGTCACAGTGTAAAAAAATTTATTAAAAAACATATATATATATATATAAAAAAAAAACAAAAAATTAATAAAAAAAAAAAAAAAAGATAAAATGTAATAAATAAATAAAATTACATTTGATAAAAAAATAAAAATAAAGTAATAATTATAAATTTAATAAAATTTGTAATAATTAACAGAATAAATTAAATAAATGTACATAAAAAAATAAAATAAATAATTTAATTTAATAAAAAATAAAATAAATAAAAGTAATAAATAAATACAATTTTATAAAAAATAAATACAAAATAAAACAAAATGATTCATAAAAAATTGTTTACATTTTTTGTGATTTTTAAGACTAAGTATTATCATGATTTTTAAATGCTTTACAATTCAGGAAAATGTCACAGTGTAAAAAAATTAATTAAAAAACATATATATATAAAAAAAATTAAATAAATACAATTACATTTGATAAAAAAATAAAAATGTAATAAATAAATTAAATACAATTTAATAAAACAGAAAAATAAAATGTAATAAAAAAATAAAAAAATAATTGAATTTAATAAAAAATAAAATAAATAAAAGTAATAAATAAATACAATTTTATAAAAAATAAAATGTATAAAAAAATTGTTTGAATCCTAACAGCTTCTGAAACATGAATATGAATCATCATCTTCATCCTGAATAAATGAACGTGTGTGAACACAACACACATGACACTGACATCACAGTACAGAATATTAATAACACTTACAGTAATTAATATCACACAGCAGACCTGAATCAAAGAGCATGAGTTCAGAAACAAAACATTCAGACAACACAAAATGCAACGCTGTTATTATTTTAGGCAAATTTAAAAATCAATATTCAGATTCAATATTCTTTCTTTCAGTTTCGAAGATTTTCATAGAAATGTTGACAGTCGTCAATCGTTTTCACTCAATTATTCCTTCAAAGTTTAGTATAATATTGCATTTGGCAAAATTAAACGTGAATTAAAATATGAACTTGTCATATACTGATTTCAGCATTTATTCAGACATCATGTAATGAACATGAAAATATGGATGTTTTCATAAAATAATGCACTCACTCAGAATCTGAATCCTGCTGTAAATCAAATGCATGTTCATTTCATTGTGAAAAATTGCATTTATGAACAACACTTGATGGAATAACTGATAACTTAGTTATCATTGTTAATAAATGTAACTATTGATTGAACAACGGTGTGTTTTTGCAGTTCACATTGTTTTGTGCAGTACAGTAAAACTGTTTGCTAATAATTTTCATCATAATTAGACCCAGCTAACAAAAGACGCTCAAAGAATGTTTAGTCAATATTATATTAAGTTGTGAAAACATTATTTTGAAAGTTTTTTACATATGAAAATGTCTAGATTTGTTTGATGCAATAATAATGTTTATTTTTGGTTTTGTGAATATTAGAGAAACATTGCAAAATGATTATTTGAAAATGTACGCATTTTTTATAAAGAATGTTTCTTTTTGGTTTTGGAATATTCCATTTTATCATTTTGAAATCATGAAAATGTTATTTTTTTACACATTGAAAACAAATTTTTATGTATTAAGAATATTTCTTTGTTTTGCAAACATTTGAGAAAAAAAATTGCCCTTTGTGAAAATGTAACAGGTAAATGTTTTTAAGAAAAAAAATTAAACTTTGTGGTTATGCAAATTCAAGAGGAATGTTACGTTCTATAATTTTTTTAAAACATTATGAGAATGTTACATTTGAATGTTCTCTCAATGTTTTCTTAGTAATGGGAACATTAGAGCAGCGGTTCTCAAACTCACGGTAAGTGTGCTCCATTGTGGAATGTGGAACAAGAGAGGGGAACATATAAGGTGAGGTGGCAAATAGTTACGCTTAGGAGAGGAGGGTTGCATTATCTATTTTAACATGTGCATCAATTAGTGCATCAATTAGTGTGCATGTGCATCAGTTAGTGTGCATGTGCATCAGTTAGTGCATCAATTAGTGTGCGTGTGCATCAGTTAGTGTGCATGTGCATCAGTTAGTGCATCAATTAGTGTGCATGTGCATCAGTTAGTGTGCATGTGCATCAGTTAGTGCATCAATTAGTGTGCGTGTGCATCAATTAGTGTGCATGTGCATCAGTTAGTGCATCAATTAGTGTGCATGTGCATCAATTAGTGTGCATGTGCATCAGTTAGTGCATCAATTAGTGTGCATGTGCATCAATTAGAGTGCATGTGCATCAGTTTGTGCATCAATTAGTGTGCATGTGCATCAGTTACTGTGCATGTGCATCAGTTACTGTGCATGTGCATCAGTTACTGTGCATCAATTAGTGTGCATGTGCATCAGTTAGTGTGCATGTGCATCAGTTAGTGCATCAATTAGTGTGCGTGTGCATCAATTAGTGTGCATGTGCATCAGTTAGTGTGCATGTGCATCAGTTAGTGCATCAATTAGTGTGCGTGTGCATCAATTAGTGTGCATGTGCATCAGTTAGTGCATCAATTAGTGTGCGTGTGCATCAATTAGTGTGCATGTGCATCACTTAGTGGATCAATTAGTGTGCATGTGCATCACTTAGTGGATCAGTTAGTGTGCATGTGCGTCAGTTTGTGCATCAATTAGTGTGCATGTGCATCAGTTACTGTGCATGTGCATCAGTTAGTGCATCAATTAGTGTGCATGTGCATCAATTAGTGTGCATGTGCATCACTTAGTGGATCAATTAGTGTGCATGTGCATCAATTAGAGTGCATGTGCATCAGTTACTGTGCATGTGCATCAGTTAGTGCATCAATTAGTGTGCATGTGCATCAGTTAGTGTGCGTGTGCATCAGTTAGTGCATCAATTAGTGTGCATGTGCATCAGTTACTGTGCATGTGCATCAGTTAGTGCATCAATTAGTGTGCATGTGCATCAGTTAGTGTGCGTGTGCATCAGTTAGTGCATCAATTAGTGTGCATGTGCATCAGTTAGTGTGCGTGTGCATCAGTTAGTGCATCAATTAGTGTGCATGTGCAGCAGTTAGTGGATCAATTAGTGTGCATGTGCATCAATTAGAGTGCATGTGCATCAGTTACTGTGCATGTGCATCAGTTAGTGCATCAATTAGTATGCATGTGCATCAGTTAGTGTGCGTGTGCATCAGTTAGTGCATCAATTAGTGTGCATGTGCATCAATTAGTGCATCAATTAGTATGCATGTGCATCATTTAGTGTGGATTTGCATCAGTTAGTGTGCATGAGCATTGGTTAGTAATTCATATAAAAATAAACAATAGGTTACATACAAATGATGTGCACGTTATTAAAATACTTTAGTGTGAGAGAAGGGTTACGCAGAAGGACATTAAACACCTAAAGAGTTTGAGAACCACTGCATCAGAGCAATGTAGATAACGTTTCCAGTTGGCTGACAAACATATTATTTACTCGAAATAACGTAAACTAATAAGAGCATGGATATAAGGGAATTAGTCCGACATGTGTTGACTTTCAAGAAGGTGTCATTGGTTAATAACACAGATCAGGAGCCCAAAGAAACACAGCAGAGGTTTGTGTGAAGAGAATGAAGTGGAGCTTTCTCTGGAAAGGAACTTTGAAGCTCAACACTCAGTGGTTCACAGTGATCCTGCAGCAGCGCCGAGCCCTTCAGAAGAAGCGTAGATAACGAGACAGGAGCGACGCGACTCCTCACAGTTCTCCGGTGTGAGATTGTCCATTAGTTAGTGAAGCAGCTCCGAGTCCTGGAGGTCCAGGTGTTTCTCCAGAGTCCAGTCTGAAGATCGTCATCGTACCTTCATATGTTCCTCCCGGATCCGCCGGAGAAACCTCAGGCTTCAGCCGGAGTCTGGAGGTCAAACACAACGCTGCATTAGGACGAGTGTTCTCGAAGCACCGGCTTCTGTGTGTGTGTGTGTGTGTGTGTGTGTTTGTTTGTGTGTGTCTGTGTCTGTGTTTGTTGGTGTGTGTCTGTGTGTGTGTTTGTGTCTGTGTGTGTGTTTGTGTCTGTGTCTGTGTGTGTCTGTGTCTGTGTGTGTCTGTGTCTGTGTCTGTGTGTGTGTCTGTGTGTGTCTGTGTCTGTGTCTGTGTGTGTTGTTTGTCTTGTGTGTGTCTGTGTCTGTGTGTGTTGTGTTGTGTGTGTGTGTGTGTGTGTGTGTGTGTGTGTGTGTGTTTGTGTCTGTGTTGTGTGTGTGTGTCTGTGTCTGTGTGTGTGTGTGTTTGTGTCTGTGTCTGTGTCTGTGTGTGTGTGTCTGTGTGTGTGTGTGTCGAGCGCTCACACAGAAACACACGAAAGCGTTTCAAATCCACGTCTATCAGCGGATACATCTAAGTGCAGACATACGAGCGTTCTGCTGACAGAACTGTTTAACACATAATACATAATAATAATAATAATAATACATAATAAATAATAAAACCCTTTATTGTAAGTATAATAATAATTTTATAATAATAAATCATACTTTTATAATAAAAAATAACAACAACAATAACAATAATAAGTATTATTATTTTGTTGTTATTGTTAATATACTTATTTATCATTATTATTATTATCATCATCATCATCATATATGCGTATAACAATATTAAATTATGGTTAGGGTAACCCTAATCACACAAACCAGGGGTTCCCAGGGCCTTTATTATAATATAATTACAATAACAATAATTAAATAATGACAACAATAATTTTGAATAACAATTATTATTATCATTAATTATAATATTATTTATGGTAAATTTGCTAATTTCATGAATGAATGAAAAATTCCAAAAGTTACTGTAGGTTTGATTATTATTAGTATGAATATTATTTAATAATTGTAATGTTTAGTTTGTGGAAATGAGACTGAAGTCAGATTATAAAAGGAACTCAAACGGAGTATACATGATTTTAACAGCAGTATATGGACAATAAAAGCAATATTCAGTATTCATCACCCAGAAGCTGCTCCTGTTAAGAATAAAGCGCAAGCTGGCCTACTTCTGACTCACAGCGATCACTATCTCTTATTAAACAGATCCCAGACACAAGCACAAAGACAGAAGAATGACTTTTCACACGCTTCACATGATCACGCATCAGAGTAATCAGCAATATTTCATAAACACAAGAGCTTCTGCATTTACACTCATTCATGCCTGAGAAAGGAGATCATTATAAATGCTCAAAAACAGATGCATGTCTTACTCTTCAGTGGCACAGATATAAGATTATATGCGCGGTTATTTATCACCAACAGTGTTGACTTTTAAAAGTAATGCATTACAATTAGTGCCGTCGCGATTAATCATATCCTAAATAAACATTTATTTTTACATAATTATATATATGTGTATGTGTGCTGTGTGTATTTATTATGTATGTATAAATAAATACTATATTTAAGAAAAATATGTTATGTTTATATAATAAATATATTTATATATGATATAATGAAAAAAAATTCAAAATATATACAGTATGTGTGTTTTTATACATACATAATAAATATACACAGTGCAAATATATATATATATATTATGTAAACAAATTTTTTATTTTGGATGCGATTATTCGTGATTAATCGTTTAACGGCACCAATTTATATTTATTTGAATTATATAATATATACATATATTTTTCTTAAATATATACATGCATGTGCGTGTATTTACATACATTATAAATATACACTGTACACACACACACACACACACACACACACACACACATACATATATTATGTAAACAAAAACTTTAATTTTGAATGCGATTATTCGTGATTAATCGTTTGACGGCACCAATTTATATTAATTTAAATTATATCATATATCAATATATTTAATATATAAACATAACATTGTTCTTAAATATATACATGCATGTGCGTGTATTTATATACATGATAAATATACAGAGAACACAAACATATATTATGTAAGAAAACGTTAGTTTTGGATGCGATTAATCGCGATTAATCATTTGACAGCACTAGTTACAATATTGCGTTACTCCCTAAAAAAGTAACTAATTATGTTACTTAGTTACTTTTCAATGGAAAGTAATGTTTTACGTCACTTTTGAGTTACTCTGTAAATTTGGGCAGGGTTTGCTTGTGTGTTTTAATATAAAAAGTTATAGATGTAAAGCTCTTTCACACTAAAAGTGAAGTGAATCCGGATCAGGCTGAAGGAAATGTAGATTCACGTCTGTACAGTAGAGGGCGCCGCTCAAACTAATCACGTGAAGAATATGACGCAGTTCAACACTATTCAGAAATAACTCAAATATAACACAAACGTGTCACTTTTGATTATCAGTATGGTTGAATTGGATCATCGATGGTTAGTAGCACAGGCATTGGTTAATAAAATAAATTAAATACATAAATTATATTTGTTTTATTTAACATATTTAATTATTGCAGGTTTGTCTAATATTCAGAGTTTGCATGTTTGTATGACTGTTTGTAATCATTTTTATTTGTATTTTGTTTTTGTTAAAGGTTTAGTAATTTTTTATTTTAGTTAAAAGTTTAGTAATTTTTTATTTTAGTTAAAGGTTTAGTAAATTTGTTGTTTTGCATGTTTTGTTTTTAAGGGTGAAATTTGATCTCTATTTTTCAGTACTGCAACATGACACCAAGAAATACAGAACATCTTACGTTACTAATATAAAGTTTTCAATGAATCACTTATCAGATTTATTTAATTTGACGTCATTTATTCTAGTCAGGATCCAGTAAAGCGAGCAGGACACTAACGCCTGATGTTTGATTAACGCTTCCCAAAGGTGCTCTGAACGATTAATCACTCAACTATAACTTCTGCAACAAACGCACGTCAATCTTCCGGCTAACGACTGGAGAAATGAATTCATCAGATGATTTCTCTATGATCTGGATTCATGATTGCTGGAACATGAAGGCGGTTCTTCTGAGCTCTACTCCCCGAGGGCTTCACACACAAACAGCCCGTTTAATTAAATCAAGAACATGACGAGCTTTTCTTTGTGTGGCTGCTGGAATCAATACGCTGTTTATTGATTTAGAAACTTCAGTCATTCATAATCTCATACTTCCACTGATGACTCACTGATGAGTCATGATCAGGCATATTTCACAATCAAACACAAAGAAAAGAAAGTATGACTTCTTGAAAGGAAATAAAGATATATATATATATATATATATACATATATATATATATATATATATAGTATATATATATATATATATAAATATCACTGCTTGATATTAAGCATTCTCATGCGTTTGTATTTCGGACAAGTACATCTGTCATTTAATTACATACGTCCGAGTATAAAAGTTACTTGTCCGGAGAGAGAAATGTTTTTTAAATTGAGTTATAAATATAATTATTTATTGTAGTTATACAAAACACATTTAGATAGATAGAACAATGAATGAATGAATGGATGGATGGACGGACGGACGGACGGACGGACGGACGGACGGACGGACGGACGGACGGAGACGAAGTACTGACGACGGAAGAGAGGATGGCTCAGTGGTAGAGCATTGCGTTACCAGCGCAAAGGTTGTGGGTTCGATTCCCAGGGAACACATGTACTGACAAAACATGTATAGCCTTAATGCACTGTAAGTCGCTTTAGATAAAAGCGTTTGCTAAATGCAAAAATGTAGATGGATGGATGGACGATAGATAGGATAGATAGATAGATAGATAGATAGATAGATAGATAGATAGATAATGCCAGCTACCATAAGAAACATGAACAATAAAAGAGTGAAAGGTAAATAAATAAATATAAATATCTACTACTAGATATCTATAAAAATCTAGAACTAATCTGCTCTCCATTAAAAAAATCCATTAACCAAATATTTCCGATATATTGAACTGTGGCATTAGAGGAGTGTAAAAGAGTATCTTACGGAGGGGTAGAAGATAATTCATTAATAATAATAAGTAGAGGGGTTGATTTAGTAAGGTTCACTTGTGCTACACTGATGGTTTTTGAGGATGTAAGTGTTTAATGGGTTTGAGGTCTGAAGGTGGAACAGGGCGTTTGTGCTGCAGGAGGATCCATGAACAAGATTTATGAAGACATATCTCCAGTATATATGATATACGATCACATGTGTGACAGAACATACCACGCCCTCTCGCTCAAGGCTGGATGGATCTTATCTGTGATTTATTCCAGCATCTCTGCGCTCTAGATCTTCAGATTATGCCTGGCTTCGGGTCATTGATTTCCACTGCAGACGTGTGCTGTGTTTTTCCACACACATGCTGAGAAGATCCTGCAGACGGGCGTCAGCAGCGAAGTGTGCGGAGGAGGAGATGCTGACGACCCTCGAGCATGAGCCATCCTTCCCAGAATGCACCAGGCTGTCCAGCAGAAGGCGGGTCAAGAGAAAGTGGCCTAGATAGTTAGGCAAAATGAGTTTCAAATCCGTCTTCCGTTCGACCTTCAGGAACCAGCATAACAGCAGCTGACATGAAACACAGAGCACAGGTTCACAGAATGATTACTAGTTCAACTTACTACTAGTCCAACATCTATAGTACTAGTTCAACTTCTACTAGTCAAACATCTATAGTACTAGTTCAACTTCTTCTAGTCCACATCTATAGTACTAGTTCAACTTCTACTAGTCAAACATCTATAGTACTAGTTCAACTTCTACTAGTCCAACATCTATAGTACTAGTTCAACTTCTACTAGTCCAACATCTATAGTACTAGTTCAACTTCTACTAGTCCAACATCTATAGTAATTGTTCAACTTCCTCTACGACCAACACTCTACAGGAATTCCGTCAGAGCGCGCTCTACCTAGACGCAACATGCTCAAGTACTAGTTCAACTTCTACTAGTCCAACATCTATAGTACTAGTTCAACTTCTACTAGTCCAACATCTATAGTACTAGTTCAACTTCTACTAGTCAAACATCTATAGTACTAGTTCAACTTCTACTAGTCCACATCTATAGTACTAGTTCAACTTCTACTAGTCCAACATCTATAGTACTAGTTCAACTTCTACTAGTCCAACATCTATAGTACTAGTTCAACTTCTACTAATCCAACATCTATAGTAATTGTTCAACTTCTACTAGTCCAACATTTATAGTACTAGTTAAACTTCTACGAGTCCAACATCTATAGTAATTGTTCAACTTCTACTAGTCCAACATCTATATTACTAGTTCAACTTCTACTAGTCCAACATCTATATTACTAGTTCAACTTCTAATAGTCCAACATCTATAGTAATTGTTCAAATTCTGCTAGTCCAATGTCTATAGTACTACTTCAACTTCTACTAGTCCAAAATCTATAGTACTAGTTCAACTTCTACTAGTCCAACATCTATAGTACTAGTTCAACTTCTACTAGTCCAACATCCATAGTAATTGTTCAACTTATACTAGTCCAACATCTATAGTACTAGTTCAACTTATACTAGTCCAACATCTATAGTACTAGTTCAACTTCTACAAGTCCAACATCTATAGTAATTGTTCAACTTCTACTAGTCCAACATCTATAGTACTACTTCAACTTATACTAGTCCAACATCTATAGTACTAGTTCAACTTCTACTAGTCCAACATCTATAGTAATTGTTCAACTTCTACTAGTCCAACATCTATAGTAATTGTTCAACTTCTACTAGTCCAACATCTATAGTAATTGTTCAACTTCTACTAGTCCAACATCTATAGTAATTGTTCAACTTCTATACTACTGGTTCAACATCCATATGACTAGTCAACATCTACTAGTCAAGCTTCTACAAAACTAGTCCAGCTTCTACAGTACTAGTCCAACATTTACAATACTAGTCCATCAATTAAATAATTATATTATTAGTGTTATTGTCATTAGCAATATTATTCATGAGTATTTATATAAAAAAAATCATCTTCTGATTATAATCAGAGCACATATGTGACCCTGGAGCACAGACGCAGTCATAAGCAGCACAGGTTTATTTGTAGAAATAGACAACAATACATTGTATGGGCCAGAATTATTTATTTTTTATTTTATGCCAAAAATCATTAGGATATTAAATAATATTATGTTCCATGAAGATATTTAATACATTTCCTACCGTAAATATATCACAACTTAATTATTGATTAGTAATATGCACTGCTAAGAACTTTATTTGAACAACTTTAAAGATGATTTTCTCAATATTTAATTTTTTTTGCACCCTCAGATTCCAGATTTTCAAATACTGTCCGAACCATACATCAATGGAAAGATGATTTATTCAGCTTTCAGATGATGCATACATCTCTATTTAAAGAAATTGACCCTTGTGACTGGTTTTGTGGTCCAGAGTCACATATATGATCACACTGACCTCATTACAGCTGATTCTCATTAAACACATTCATCATCATCAATAACTCTGAACAACACACGACTCATCTCAAGATCACGGGAGGTGTTCAGAATTAAAAACATCAATCAACCGCCGTACTCTTCAGATGCTCTGAGCACATAAAATCTGGATTAAACTGATATAAATAGTGTTTTAATTAGAAACCGGTCTAGTAACGATCAACTGACGTCATCCTGACTGCCTGAGGTGACAATGACCAAAATAACAGCAAACTACTGCACCGTGACCCAAAAACGCCTCTGGTCTGATCTGATCTGAGAGCAGGACAAACAATAAGAACCAGAGAATCACGGGCAGCAAAGCTGTGTTCAGACTCGAATTCATTGATAGAGGCTTGTTTAATCAGATAGATGAAACATGGAGTAAATATTCATGAGTTGTTTAGACATGCACACAAATCTGGATTGTCCTATTCGGTCATGTTTATCATTTTATGTATGATTGGTTCTGTACAGTCCATTATATTTACATTTATGCATTTTACAAATGTTTTTATCCATAATGACTTTCAAAGATGTTGCGTTAAATCTAATAAACTGCGATTTTTCAGATAAAAACTGAAAATGTGATTTAGAAAAATCCAGGTTTGCTGCACAGTTTGGCTAAATTATGTATTAATACGGCTATAAAATAACAATAATAATGACAAAAATAATAACATTTGCAAAATGAAAATTTTAACCCTAACCCTAACTCTACTGCAGTATTTCACAGTAAAATAAAAAAACTTAAGCACAAATCTAAATCTGTTCTGTGGCAAAATTCTGATACTCGACTCCTACGACAAGTTGTAGAAAGGCCGAGCGCAAGAGCGCAAATGGAAAAATTATAGTTAATATATTGTATTTCAGTTGTTTAAAGACAGTTTATCAGCTTATCAGTCTGCTGCCAAATCGGCAAAGGCTACACGCGCAGATGCAGACGCACACACACAGACAGAGAGAGAGACACACACACACACACACACACACACACACACACACACACACACACACACACACACACACACACACACACACACACACACACACACACACACACACACACACACACACACAAGAGACACACACACACACACACACACAGACACACACACACACACACACACACACACACACAACACACACACACAGACACACAGACATACACAGACACAGACAGACACACACACACAGACAGACACACACACACACACACACACAGACACAAACAGACAAAGACACAGACACACATACACACACACACACACACACACACACACACACACACACACACACACACACACACAGACACACAGACATACACAGACACACACAGACAAAGACACAGAGAGACAGACACAGACACACACACACACACACACACACACACACACACACACGTTATATTACACTCTTCTGAAAGCGATCCACAGTCGAATGTGTTCCTGTCTGAACAGGTTCATGAGGATCTTTAATGACTAAAGCTTTTGACCCACAGCAATCGAGCGTGTGAGATTCTCACAGTGACAGATCCTGCTTTTAACATCACAGAGAAAGTATTCGCTCGCAGCGGCGATGAAACAATCCCTCACATACTCACACTTTCTCTGTGTGTCTGAGTACTCGTGTCTCGGTCTACCAAACATCCAATATTTGGTGATAATACAGCAAAATGAGAGATTGACAAGCAAAATGTAAAAAGCCAGTGATTTCTTGACTTCTTTGCAGCGTATGGAAATCAAGCAGCAGCCAATGAGAGTAACAGGAAGCACCTGTTTTGCATCTCATTTGCATACGTCCAAATAAGGTCACCTCTGTATTCTCATTTCCTGTCTCTGATTGTAGAACAGGCCTGTTTCAAACACTGCACTAATTACAAACTACTCAATTAAAAGCCAATAATGATAAGATAGACCTGTTATGAGCAGCATAAAAAAATCTCCCAGCCGCACACATTACAGCATATAATAACTCTGAATTATAAATATCAGCTGAATAATGGAGACTGAGATTCAAAATTAATAACACAATAGTAAATTCAGACCAAATTATTCCATTAATTTTTAAGATTTTACTCGTTTTCATGACTTTTATTTTCAGGCATGGAAACCAGGGTTATAAGTGAAACTAAAAACACAAAAAATGCAATAATTATAATATTATATAAATTAAATAAAAAAAGTTGTAACTTGAAATAAAACAAACTTTAACTTAAATGAAATAAAATATATAAATATTTGATATTTATAGGAAAAAATCTGTTAAAGTTACAAAAGTAAAAATGTTCTTTGTATTTTTACTCAGTCACAGAAATTAGTAAAATAAAAATTTAATTATTAACTTATATTAACTAATATATATATATATATATATATATATAATAAGTATTTATTTCATCTAGTTTTCAAGGCAACATCTGCTATTTTTATTGAGTTGAATTTACAGTAACTAAAATAATTAAGACTAAAACTAAAATACATTTATAAAAAAAAAGACAATAAAATAAAACCAAAACTATAAAATAAAATGACTAAAACAGCACAAAATGACAAAAAAATTTAAAATGGCAAATATACAAATAAAAACTCAACACATTCAAAATGTTAATAAACACAACAACAGTATCTCAAAGATACAATCACAATTAATAACTTTCCTAATATTCCCGAAATATTTCCTGTTTTTTCACGAACATAAGGAGCTTGTCAATGCTTGGAGTGGCTTTCTCACACTGAGTAAGTCTTCAATCTCTTCTCATGCGTTGGGTTTGAGATCATTCTGAAGGTCTTTCTCGCCAAAGAGATAAGAGATTTACGGCACTGCGGCCCGAGAAAGCGCTCGGATGAATCATTCATCCACATTTAGTGACTCATGCTGCTCATCTAGTGCTCAAACCATGTGGAATCCCATCCATATGGATGAACCCTTCCTAGTGTCCCACTGCCTCCCCTGACCTCACGCTCCAGAGCAGTCCTGCCTTTTAGTGTCACGTCTGCTGTGAGCGAGTTAAAGACACTGGCTCTCAGAAACACCGTGTGAGGATCGCTGGAGGGTCCAGAACCCTGTCTGAACAGGTTCGTCAGCAGCATTAATGACTAACAAAGCTGCATAACACTCATATACACTTACACTTTCCACATAGCATGTGCATTTAAATGCATATAGATATATGTATACATATGCATATGCAAATAGATTTATATAGAAAATACATAAAACATACTATGCAGTGTAAAGCATTTATACATTTACATGCATATAGATCTAAATGCATTGATTATACACATGCATATATATATATATAATATATAGAACTTTGTATGCATATCAATTTAAATGCACATATATACAGTACAAATTAATATGCATATAAATTTACATAATAGAAAATACAAACTATGCTATTCCGGCAGTGCATATAATTTATTTTCTAAATATTATGCATATTCATCTAAATTTAAATGCATCATATGCAAATGCAGACATATTTCTTACAAATATATATATATATATATATATATATATATATACACATTTACATAATATAGAGAAACTAAATGATTAATCGCATCCAAAATAAAAGTTTTGTTTACATTATATATATATATATATATATATATAATATATGTACTGTGTATATGTATTATGTATAGATAAATACATTCCAATGCATGCATATATTTTAGAAAAATATGTTATGTTTATAAATTAAATATATTTATTTTTAATAAATTATATGAATATAAATATAGACATGTAAATATACAAAAATATATACTGTACGTATGTATATAACATTATGCAAACAAAAACTTTAATATTTTATGCGATTAATCGTTTGACAGCACTAATATAAACTATATAATAACACTGCATGATTAATATTCCTGCAGTGTATCGAATATATTTGATATATTATCTAAATTTCCATGCATATGTAGAAAGTATTAAATAACATACTGTGCTTAATATTCTTGCAGCATATAGTATGTAATTTGTTGTAAATAGTATGTCCATTTATATGCATAATACATAAATGATGTATATGCATATAGACATATGCATACAATTTCACGCATATGCTTATCAATTTAGGTAAAATAGAAATTGAAAATATATAACACACTATGCTAACACACAATGCATGCAATGTATATAATGTAATATGCATATAGATACAGATATATGCATGCATGCAAATAATATTGATGCTTTTTAAACTACTTTCCAGCTTTCTGGCATTTTTAAACCAAAAGGCCTTTTACTTGCACAACATTCAATCAGTCTCAGTCAGACAGCCGGTGTGTGTGTGTGTGTGTGGACAGGTTTAACAGCAAAGATTGGATCATTTCGAGGTCTTGTGCTTTATAGGGTTAAGGTTTTATTAATTTTTTTTAGATTTTCCCTCATTTTGTATCCCGCTCCTCGTCTCTCTCCAGCAAACCAGGGAATCATGCGAGACCACCTACGTTTTCCTGACGGATTTATAACGGACTAAAGCCTGGATAGACTCTTTTAAGGCTCCTCCACACAAAAGCATTGCTGGGCAACATTAAAACACCACCAATACGCTTTCAAGCACAAACCTGCTCTGTTTCACACAAACACAGCGTCGCTGCTCGACAAGGACGTGTTTCTGATGCTTGATTTGCTCAAAGTGCACAAAACACCAGTATAAGAATACATTAGAGGAAGATTTCACTGCAGAATACAGCAGGGTTGGGCTGGAAATACTGGTTTCTCGTTTTGAATCGATTCACATTTGGATGAACTGATCCAAAGAATCAATCTGTGCTGTCTTTAGTTGATACATCAACAAAACATCATCAAATAGCCCACCCCCCCATTCAATAAATCACAGTAATCATTTAAACAAAGTCTCAAATTACTACAAGTTACAGCAGCAGATAAACATCAGTGAACTTCAGAACTGAAATCAATCAATGAATCAATCAGTGTTTCAACCACAGATAAACATCAATGAAATTCAGAACTGAAATGAATGAATCAATGAATCAATCAGTGTTTCAACCACAGATAAACATCAATAAACTTCAGAACTGAAATGAATCAATGAATCAATCAATGAATCAATGAATCAATCAGTGTTTCAACCACAGATAAACATCAATAAATCAAAAAACTTTAATAATTTTCTGCGAATCAATGAATCAATCAACGAATCAATCAACGAATCAATCTACGAATCAATGAATTAATCAATCAATGAATCAATGAATTAATTAATAAATCAACCAACGAATCAATCAATCAATGAATCAATCTATGAATCAATGAATCAATTAATGAATCAATGAATCAATTAATGAATCAATGAATTAATCAATCAATGAATTAATGAATCAATCAGTGTTTCAACCGCTGATAAACATCAATAAAACTGCTTGAGATCAATACTGTCACATAACGTCACATTTACCACAGAAAAATCATTCAACGACCATAAACTGAAAAAAGTACTTTTTGATAAATGTATGCACTATATTACATGTATGCTATTCTAAATTATATATTTCACGGTATGAAACTATTAAATAATTAATGGCCCATGTTAACCTAAGCTTTTAAATCGTCAAATCATGTAACGTAGTGAGTACAGCTCTGGCTCGTGACTAAAAGGGTTGAAGTTTAACGAGCCGCGGAAGAGATGCTGTTTCAAGGCGCTTTCAGCGAGTGCATTAGAGTTGATTAATTTTTTTAGATTGCCGTTTCATTCATTTCCCCCCTCGTGACTCGGTTTTGAGAGGCAACTAGAAGAGGATCGGCTCTGGGTCCTCGGATTTATTACGGACTAAACCTTGAATAAGACTTTTAAATCATTTTTCAACCAATGCTCTTGTGGGTTACTTTAACAACAGGAAGCGCTGATTGAAATTCACAGGAAGTGTCGTGTTAGCTTAAGCCAGACTGGAGCAGGAGAAACTACAGTTTCTGCTGCCTTTTTCAACGCTTAAAACACGATTACAGAGATCATGTGAGGAAGATTCGCAAATTATGCCACGGACTGAAAATCAGACCTATTTCAGATTTATCAAAACCTGGTTCTGCAAGGTCTGAATTGCCCTGTTTAAACCAGTGTTATGATGTACTACTATTAGCATTTTTAATTTATGAAATATATTTTATACATTTTAGTTTATGTTTTAGAAATTTCGTTGAGAGTTTTTGTCATTGTGTAAATAAATCTATCTATCGTTTTTCATTTATTTCAGTTTTAGTTATTTTAGTACATCAATTGAAACTAAATGAAAACAATAAATGGCAGCTACTGTATCTGAAAAATAGGTTTACATATTTCTAAATTGTTCAATTAATGCTCATTTTGTTTCATGTTAATTTTTTTATGATTTCGGTTTTTCGTTAGCAATTAATTGAAGTTTAGAGTTGAATTGAGAATATCAGATTAACATTTTTTGTGAGATGCAATGTTTTTCTTTTAGTGTAATAATATTACAGTTTTTAATTAATATTTTGAATTATATATTGAATCATGATTTTTTGATGTTTTAGTCAATTCATTATTATTATGATTATTATTATTTATGTTTTTATAGTTTGATTCACTGTTTTTCAGATTGACTTATTTTAGTACATCAAGTTGAACTACATGAAAATGATAAATGGCAACTAATTAAAAAAATTATATTTATTTATTTTTGTATTCTATTTTATTTCAATTTAAGTGTATTTCAAGTAATGTTAAGTTATTTTTCTGTGGGCTGTAATGTAAATGTTTTTGATGGTTTTAATTTTTTAACTAATAAACCTGGGATTAATATTAGTTATGATTACAGGTGGTTAACTATTTACATCTGGCATTAATTAATCTCAAAAGTATATACCAGGTGTAATTTAAGACATTTCAAGACCCAGTAAAGCAAATAATTTAATCGAATGCCACGATTTTATGAATTTAAGACCTTAATTAGTATAAAATGGAATTAAGAGTTTTTAAAACCTGCAGAAACCCTGAATGTGAGTTACTCCATCATCCCAATATAACTCTTACCTGGACACTTTTCCTCCGTCTCATTAGCTAAATAAAGACAAATCTCATGTGTGCAATGCAAGCGCATAGAATCAAACAGAGCAATTATAATCCAATTCAAATCTGGATTACATCCCTTTCCATAAACACGCAGTTAAAAATTTAACTTTACATAACAGTTGACTCATATCATCTATTTATAACCCCGCATCCATGTCTGACTTTATTATATCTCCGTGTCACGCAAAAGCAATCCGGCTGACAGCTAAAAGTGAGCGTTTGGCGAAACACGGACGGCTTCGGATTCCTCTCCTGGCCCACTTTCTATGATTGCCACTCGATTACGTCTCCAGGAGTTCCTCATCTGCCATCCATCCCACCAAACACAACCTCACTGCCGCCAATCCAGTGAGAAACAGCTTTCATCCTGCAGCCAAAATGTAAATAGGCTATTGTAGTTTAGTCTTTGTTTACATAGTTAAGCATTAGTAGCCTATTACTCATTAAAATATTGTACACTGAACGGCATCATTATCAATAGAAATGTTACAATAGTAATTTAGCAGACAGATAATAATATCGTTTTATATTAGGGCAGACAACACAACTCTTACAAAAATTAACCATGTTTTACTATAAATCCAAAGATTATGGTAACCACAAATTAACCATGTTTCACTATAAACCCAAAGATTTTGGTAACCACAAATTAACCATGTTTTACTATAAATCCAAAGATTTTGGTAACCACAAATTAACCATGTTCTACTATAAATCCAAATATTATGGTAACCACAAATTAACCATGTTTTACTATAAACCCAAAGATTATGGTAAGCACAAATTAACCATGTTTCACTATAAACCCAAAGATTATGGTAACCACAAATTAACCTGTTTTACTATAAATCCAAAGATTATGGTAACCACAAATGAACCATGTTTTACTATAAACCCAAAGATTATGGTAACCACAAATTAACCATGTTTTACTATAAATCCAAAGACTATGTTAAACACAAATTAACCATGTTTTACTATAAATCCAAATATTATGGTAACCACAAATTAACCATGTTTTACTATAAACCCAAAGATTATGGTAAGCACAAATTAACCATGTTTCACTATAAACCCAAAGATTTTGGTAACCACAAATTAACCATGTTTTACTATAAACCCAAAGATTATGGTAAGCACAAATGAACCATGTTTTACTATAAACCCAAAGATTATGGTAACCACAAATTAACCATGTTTTACTATAAACCCAAAGATTTTGGTAACCACAAATTAACCATGTTTTACTATAAATCCAAAGATTTTGGTAACCACAAATTAACCATGTTTTACTATAAATCCAAAGATTTTGGTAACCACAAATTAACCATGTTTTACTATAAATCCAAATATTATGTTAACCACAAATTAACCATGTTTTACTATAAATCCAAATATTATGGTAACCACAAATTAACCATGTTTTACTATAAATCCAAATATTATGGTAACCACAAATTAACCATGTTTTACTATAAACCCAAAGACTATGTTAACCACAAATTAACCATGTTTTACAATAAATCCAAATATCATGGTAACCACAAATTAACCATGTTTTACTATGAATCCAAATATTATGGTAACCACAAATTAACCATGTTTTACTATAAACCCAAAGATTTTGGTAACCACAAATTAACCATGTTTTACTATAAACCCAAAGATTTTGGTAACCACAAATTAACCATGTTTTACTATAAACCCAAAGATTTTGGTAACCACAAATTAACCATGTTTTACTATAAATCCAAATATTATGGTAACTACAAATTAACCATGTTTTACTATAAATCCAAAGATTTTGGTAACCACAAATTAACCATGTTTTACTATAAATCCAAAGATTATGGTAACCACAAATTAACCATGTTTTACTATAAACCCAAAGACTATGGTAACCACAAATTAACCATGTTTTACTATAAATCAAAATATTATGGTAACCACAAATTAACCATGTTTTACTATAAATCCAAAGACTATGGTAACCACAAATTAACCATGTTTTACTATAAATCCAAAGATTATGGTAACCACAAATTAACCATGTTTTACTATAAATCCAAAGATTATGGTAACCACAAATTAACCATGTTTTACTATAAATCCAAAGACTATGGTAACCACAAATTAACCATGTTTTACTATAAATCCAAAGACTATGGTAACCACAAATTAACCATGTTTTACTATAAATCCAAAAATTATGGTAACCACAAATTAACCATGTTTTACTATAAACCCAAAGATTATGTAACCACAAATTAACCATGTTTTACTATAAATCCAAATATTATGGTAACCACAAATTAACCATGTTTTACTATAAATCCAAAGATTATGGTAACCACAAATTAACCATGTTTTACTATAAACCCAAAGATTATGGTAACCACAAATTAACCATGTTTTACTATAAATCCAAAGATTATGGTAACCACAAATTAACCATGTTTTACTATAAACCCAAAGACTATGTTAACCACAAATTAACCATGTTTTACTATAAACCCAAAGACTATGTTAACCACAAATTAACCATGTTTTACTATAAATCCAAAGACTATGTTAACCACAAATTAACCATGTTTTACTATAAATCCAAAGACTATGTTAACCACAAATTAACCATGTTTTACTATAAATCCATTCTTGCAGGAAAGTTCAACTGGAGGATCAGGATTCCAACAGGAAGGATAGCAGGTAATGAACAGCGTACAACCTCGAGACCAGCCAACGAAGGAATGAGGTGAGTAGGCTTATATGAGGACTGGGAAGTGGATACAGGTGGTGGTAATTAGTAATCTGGTGATTGTGATCTGGTGTATGTGGATAGTGTGGTCGGTGAGTCAGTGACAGTATCATTTAGAAAAAATCGTATAAATTTGTACGCGTGAGGTCGTACGAATTAGCCACCTCGTAAAATATGTATGAATTGACCTAACGTTTTGTCCAAGTTAACCCCTGTAAGTGTTCATTAAAGCATTATAAGCATGAAACAAGCCAACCAGCTACGAGGAGATTCACAACATTACAATTATAATTAATTATAATTGATTTGAAGAAAGTAAAAACAGACAAAGATGCAAGTAATGGATAACAATGGCGGCACGTAATATCCGTGTTCTGATTGGTCAGATCTCCTGTCAATCAAGCTTCCTGCGAATGGTCAACTGTGTCATTGGTGGTGTTTTATGTGAGTGGGCGGAGCTAAAGATATTTTCTGGAGCACTTTTTGCTGCAACTCTGATTGGTGGAATTTTCTGTACGGCATCATGGGTAATGTAGTTTTTAACCACTAATTCTGCTATTAAACAATTATTTTACAAATAAGTTGAACTAATGCAAACAGATGGTTTCAACAAAAGTGCATACAATCGATTAACAACCTCAGAGCTCACAACACGTCTGTCTTTAAAGGTTTATCAGTTATAGTTAAAAGTCAGTTAGGAGTAGGCTAAATTTAGTTTTTAACTAGTTTTTGAGCATTAATTCAAGGCCTTTAGATAGAAAATAAAAGTTCTGTCACCATTTACTCACCATTATGTCATTCCAAACCATTAAACATTGATATTTCATGTTGGCTTCACAACAATAATACCATAAATGTAGTCACAATAGCTTTGTGTAAGAAAACAAACAGACAACAACTGAAATGAAAGCCGTCGTGTTCCTCACATACTAAACCTAAATGTAGTGCACAAGTTACATGGACTACTTCTATGATGCTTTTCTAGACTAAATTATGATTTCTGACTTTACCTTCATAGTATCACATTCAGATACTGTAAAAGTAAAGTCACAAATCATAATTATATGTATAATTGTGCAGTTTTGAGGGTTATAGGCTCAAGTATATCATTCATGTATGTGACCCTCTCTGTGAAATCCGGGCTAACGTCTCAAAATCTAATTATGAGATAACGAGCATCAAATTTTTATTTCTACCATTAATTTCACTATAAATTCAATCTTTGACATGACCATACTCAGTCAATATTAAATATATAAAGGTTATATTTTCACAGAATGTTCTTTACCTTATGAAGTATGATTTTTTTGTAGAAAACAGCAAATCGCAAAAAAATGACTTCAGCTGGGTTCTCACAGAGAGGGTCACATATTTAAAATATAATAAATCATATTATCCATCACTCAAACATGTGAAACTATCTAATTACCAAGGCTTCCAGAATCCGCTGAACTGAGATGAGAGTGTAAGCAGAATTACATTTCCGTGGAAGCTTGTTTCCACCATGATTAAAATAATAATAATAATAATTATGAATTTTAATCTTGCAATGAGTGTAGTAATTCTGACTTTTTTCGCAGAATTCGGAATATACATCTTGCAATTCTGACCCCCCCCCCCCCAACGCCATAGAATAAACAATTAAGTAAATAAGACACACATCTGACTTTTCTCTTGCAATCGTGGGTTTATATCTAACAATTGAGCTTTTCTTCTCAGAATTGTGCGATTATAAACTGAGAATTGCAAGAAATAACTCAGAATTGCAAGATACACTTTTAAGAGAAAAAGTCAAAATTACAAGATATCACACCAGAATATTTTTACATGCAATTCTGTCTTTTTTCTTAGAATTATAGGCTTTCGTACCCTTTAGTGATGCACACCTACAGCAATGCTTCCTTTACAACACTTGTGTTTTGATGCACAGATACAGATTTACGAGGTTTTCATGTAGACATAGTGTTATCAAAGCATTGCCATCAATGCATCGCTTCTGTAGGGGACTGAATGAAGGAGCTGTGATTAAGTGAATGCCCAACATGCCCATCAAAACCTGTTGAGTGACAGACAGACCAACAGCAGTGTTTGATATGATTTGTCTGGGGATGTTCCTTCTGTCTTTCAGCGTGACATTTAATTCTCTGTCTGTTCCCGTTCCAACCCACTCCAGGAACAACCATGATATTATTAACCATCACAGCCGAGATCCATTCTGCCTTTTGCATGCTTTGTTCTCATTTAATAGGCTACACCGATCAGCACATCTTTGACATCTGCATGAATAGATAATTGTCTATTCGACTGGTGTAAATGCATAAGTGGCTGATGATTAAAGCGTGCTGAGATGAGTTCAACAGTGCTTCTCAAACACACTGCAGTGGCAATTTGCATCTGTCCTTGGGTTCTCCTTCACAACCCATAATGGCTATTTTAACAATAATGCGAGCATGTGGCGTGAAATATGCATGGTCCACTTCGAGTTAAGCGCCTAACTCGTGTTCACTTACCGAGAGATTAAAGGTATTAAGATTCAAGAAGAGTGATGTTTAGGATCTCTACAGGGAAGCAGAAAAGCATGTCTGTCGTCTCAAGTCCCAGAGCTGCAAGAATGCAATGCTTTTAACAAGTTCAGACTGTAATAAACTGCTGCAAAGCTGCGGTCAGTCTCAGGTCCCTCAGCTGAACGCACACAAGTGCATGATGATAACAGACTACTGACAACCAAACATTTGCTGAAAATTAGTCTTCTTTACACATGCATCTTGCAACCTGCGACAACAGTTTGTATATTTCTCGTGCATCTTGGCGTCCGACTTTTGTTTGACTAATAGGCTACTTTGCATCTGCGTTGATTAAAATTTAGGCTATTCCTTCAACAATGTTCCACCTATTTAGTTAATGCACGCTCCGCGTTTATTATTTTTATAACCAATTAATTATTATTTTGAGATGTAGCCTATTTTAATAACCATTATAAAACTAACGTTCCCGGAACGTGCATGGAACTAAACTTGAACGAACAGCTAACACACCCATTCAAATGTTCTTTTTCGTGAAAAACCGTTCAAGTGCATGCCGTTTCGTTCGTATTGAACGACGGTTTTATTAGTCAGTGCAGAGTGACACATCTATCACAGCGCGTGCAATAGCGCGCTATAATGGAAAACGAACGAATGCATAACTCGCAAATAATGAGTGTGTGGGGATTTCATAAAGATAAGGTGTGAATGAATGGCACGCGGACGCACTCACCGGGGTCACCCTGACTTCTCCGCGGACCCGCAGCGTCGGTCTCCGAAATCAAATTCCGTGATCGCAGTCCACGTCTCTGCATATATACCACAGGATCACATAGAGGATGAGCAAAATGGCAAAAATAAACAGAGCTACAAGGATAGCCTTAGTCACCGGTGAGATGAGAGAGTGCATTTCAGCAATTCGCAACAACAGTCCGCTGAGGCGCATGGACGCACCATCAGACCAGACCTTTGGCTTTTGACGCGCGAGTCATTCACACGCGTTGCGCATCAGGAGCGGTCCTCTGGAGAACGCCGGCCGGTGTTGATCATGGCTCTGGATCTGTTGTGAAACAGGTTGATTTGCCTTTTCAACTTCATCAGATGGAATTGTCCAATGAAGTCCTGTTTTAAGGGGGGATACCACCAGTGTTGGGGGGGTAACCCATTACAAGTAACGCGAGTTACGTAATAATATTACTTTTTTCAAGTAACTAGTAAAGTAACGCATTACTTTTTAATTTACTAGAAAATATCAGAGTTACTTTTTCCCCATTTATTGATGACAGTGCGCTGTGTGAACATGATCTTACTGTAGATCTAATCTAGACTAAATATGAATGTGTATTAATTCATCCCACTCGCAAAAAACAGATTCAGTATTCATCAAAATGAATTAAAACTCAGAATATGATGCAAGTCTGCAATAATTAAATATGTTAAACAACACAAATGTATCTAATCTCATTTTATTAACCGATGTGTTTGCTGCTGATCTTTGATGATCCAGTTCAACATAAGCAAAAATGACTTCACAATTAACAATTGTGCTTCATTGTTTTTTTTTTTGTTGCTGAAGAGTGTTAAACTTATTCTCCTGTGTTCTTCTGTACAGACGTGATTTACTCGTCCTTCAGTCTGAGGTTTATTTATTACACTTTTTAGTGTGAAAGGCTTTTATATTTGCTATAAATAGAACTTATTGTATTAAAAACAAACAATCAAGCCCTGCTCATATTTAAAAAGTAACGCGAAAGTAACGTAAAAGTAACGTAATGCATTACTTTCCATAAAAAGTAACTAAGTAATGTAATTATTTACTTTTTAGGGAGTAACGCAAAATTGTAACGCATTACTTTTAAAAGTAACTTTCCCCAAAACTGGATACCAAATAGATGGACTTTCAATGATGCAATTGAACAAACAAAAGAATAAACGAACAACTCTATGAAGGCTCACATCTGTTTCATTTATGACATATGATTATTTTTTAATCTGAGATAATAGTAGCCTACTATGTGGCCATTGCTACAGCTACACTTTTAAGGGTTAAAACGTTTAGTTCGTTTTGGGGGAATCCAGTTAGCCAACTTTTTTTCTTTAACAAAACATCGACTTTTTGAGATGCAAATAATTTCTGATCTATACATGTAAAATATCGGCACTGCTTGCATCCGATTATGACACTTTCATAAAGAGCTAAAGTCGTGTTGCTATGGTTACCTCCTCAGATATGGCTTGTTTAATGCCAGGTAAAATTATGCCTGAGGTATGTTTGATAAATAACACTATAAAGTGACAAATAATGGCACGGTTTTGGTTTTAGCCAATAAATCGCTCAAGTTGCCTACTGTTGCAACGGTGATCTCCTCAAGAGATGCAATTCCTGTTCGCAAACAAGCCAGGTGTAAATACATGCCCTTCAACTTCTGAGATATGTTTATGAATAAAAACAATATAAAGGTCAAATATTGACACTGTTTTTTTAAAGTTCAATCCGACGATAAAGTTTTCGCAAATCGCTCAACTCATGTACTGTTGCTCCGCAAATGGTTCGCAAGCATTTGTTTAATACCACGTCATTATGCGCCATTGACATGATATGTTTATGAAAAATAAAATTATGCAGTGTCAAATATTGGCACTGTTGATGATGCTGTTGCTATGGTTACCTCATAACACCATTGCAATTCCCGTTCAGGAGCGCTTAGTTGTTTAATGCTAGTTAAAATTACGTGCCGTAAATAACGAAATAATAGTAAATAACTATATATAAAAGATTTATTTGTGATAATAACTCTATAAAGTGTCAAATAATGTTTTTGTTTTAAGTCGCGTACTGGTGCCATGGTTTCCTCAACGCATCGCCATTCCTGTTCTCAAGCATGTGTTTAGGTGTAAATACACGCCCTGGATAATTGATATGTTTATGAAAAATCTAACTATAAAGTGTCAAATATTAGCACTGTTTTGTCAAAGTTTCATCAGACGATGACGCTTTCGCAAATCGCTCAACTCATATGGTTACCTCTACGCAATAGCATTTTCTATTTAACGCCAGGTCAAAATACACGCCCTTGACTTACTGAGATATGTTGATATTAAATTAAACTATGATGTCTCAAATATCGGCACTGCTGTGTCAACATTCCATCCGATGAGGATGATGACGCAACTGCGAGCGCAACTTCAGCTCGGGTACGTGTGTTTAACCGGGCAGTCGTGGCTCTAATTGATAGAGCATTGAACTTGTAACCCGAGGTTGTGGGTTCGAATCTGGGCTTCGGCAGGAATTGTCAACGACTGAGGTGAGACCCTTGAGCAAGGCACCGAACCCCCAACTGCTCCGTGCGTGCGTGCGCACTTGGATGGGTTAAATGCAGAGAACACATTTCACTGCTGGTTATACTTTGTATAATTGTGCATGTGCCAAATAAAGCATATGTTAGCTTAATAATTATATTATTATAGGTGAAAATAGTGATAAAACAATGATTGTTGAAAATGACTTCTTCTCAAGTTTTCACATGCTTGACATGTCTTTGTAATCAGTTGTGAAATGCACTAGTAGTTGCTTGAAGTAAACCCAACACCAGTATGTGTATTATGTATTTTGCAGTGTAGGCTACACGTTTTGTGTTTACTCAAAAAACCGCACTGTTTATTTACTACCCGCACCGGGCGCGCCCTTCTGATAACTCACCCGCGTGTAAACAAAGAATCAGCACCGTTTGCGTTTTGTGCGACAAAACGTGCTTAAAGACAGATATGAGATTCAACTCCTGAACTGCTGCTGCGTTCCCCGCTGGGGGGGGGGGGGGGGGGGGGGGGGACTTGAAACACTATTCAAGTTCAATAGTGAACGCTTTCCTGAACTCCCCCCGAGGTCCGAAACGCATGAATGGAGCTGTGTCTCAAAAGCCCGGCACTTCAGGCAAAGGTGGGTTGTAGCGAGCTGAAAGCATGTTGAACCCAAGCCGATGCTTAAGTGCTACAGGCAGCGCGCTTGGTTTCAAACCAGCTCCATTCATTGCGTTCTGGGGAAGTCCCCCTCTCAAAGTTTAGAAAACGTATATTGAGAGGTATTATTTCGGGGGTTGCGTGGTTGGGTGTTCACGGCAAGGGCAAAGTGCTCGTTCATGGAGGATGCATTTAACACGAATTTAAATGGAAAACGAAAATGCATCAATAGCAGAAACGTCACGCACAGCATGCAAACCTATGCGTGCTTTTGTCCAGTCGTGCAATGTTATAATATGCAAAGCGAGGGAGGGATTCCTAGTGCATGTGCATCCTCCTGTGCACGAGACTTCAGTGAGAAACCAGCGAGACAGACCTGCAATTGGATCCTACACAAGTCAGTCCCACATGTGGGTGGGCGGTGGATTCAGAGCTGCACGCCCTGTAAAGTTAGTACAACAAAAGCTTGCGGGAAAGTTGCACATGCGAGCGAGCGCGCGCGACTTACACGAGCACCTCAATCTCCACGCGCTAAAAGTGAACACAGATTAAAGTAACCCTGCGTCTCACACCCTGTTCAGCTCAGTTTCATTCAAGCCACAATGATGTCATACGTGTGGATTTTCGTCCTTGGGAGTTTATTCGTGTCAGGAGTGAAGATGCAAGGTAAGAGTTTAGTTTGAAATCACTTTTAAGAGATTACTAACTTCTCAAAGTGTCTTGGTTTTCTGCTTCCACACTTGTTTGGTGTTACCCATTCATGACATTTTTAAATTGAATATTGAAATTATATAATGCATTAATTTGATATAAATTAAGAGAGAGACCTCTGGATGAAATGGGAAGCATGCATGTTTCTGTTTCTTTCGTTTTCTGTATATCAACTCTAAGATCACATGTTTAAGACAAAAGGACTATTATTATAGCTGACATGCATGATTGGAAATCGATCCATTCTGGGTTGAATGTCGTTGGTCATGAACCCCCCCCCCCCCCCCCCCCAGAAATGACTTGTTGAAGCTGTGAAGCCTTGCCCAGCTCTGCCAGCTCGCTGTATTTCCCTCTTTGTACATTGTGTTCTTGCCTAACAGCTTTTGGCCACTCGGAGTCTCAATGACTTAACCCTTCGCACTTCTTAAACGTTTACAGGGTGTTGGCAAATGCTCGGGATGGGGAGGAAATACTAAATACTGATTCCTCAACATCTTTGGTGATTTACAGGCTTGTTTATTGCTAATACGCCACATTTCCTCCAGATGTAGAGGAGAACATGCATGCATTGTAAACTGAGGTGTAGTCTCAGAAATTCAACCCAGGCCCAGATGTAGACCACACCCTGTATGGAGAATATGGTGGAGTTAGGGATGCTTTTGATGCACCCGAGAGAGTTTGGGTTCATGCATCGCCACAGCCTGGGTTTTAGTGCCTTTAGAAGCTCTTTGTTTGGTGTTTGTGTGGACAGGTGTGTTCCTCTCGGCTCGAGAGTAAACTTCTTTTGTGTCTCTTAATCTGGCAACCGTGCCAATGGCATCAAATAAAAGCCGGCTGTGGAAATTAAAAGCTTGAGAGACAAAAATCATTAGAAATTGTGCAAATGCATGCAAGATTTCGCTCCATTCGACGACACAAAAGCCAATGAAACGTGAAGGTGTTACATAATGCATCTGCGTCATGTTATAACACAAAAGGCATATGATGCACTAAGCACTGGATGTCCATCGAGCAGTCGGCTAATAAAACAAACTACACATACAACTACATTTGCATTAAAACTGAAGATGCATCTGTTTAAGATCATATCAAAACATATCGTTGACAAGCAAGCGGTCACGAGTTTGGATGCACCACATTTTAGAATAATCAATAGATCAATATTCTGATTAATACTGATAATTATTTCAGTATAAACTCTAATCAGATGTTTTAAATGACTTTATGCATCACAACATTTTTAATGTTTAAATTCTCAGTGCTGTAAAATATTAATTTTAAGTGTTATTTTAATATCCTCGAGATGCTATTAATGTATGGAAGGATATTCCGGACAATTTTGAAAATGAATTGCATTCCATTTTAATGAATTTGTTCATATTTTAATTATTTTTGTGTCATAATATTTTCTGTTTTCATATTAAATATAGTTAGTTTTGTCATTTTATTTATTTACTTGTTATTTTTTGTTGTTTTAAATATGTCTTTAAAATGAAAATGAGAAAAGCTGCCCTTTTTTTTTTTACATTTTATCTGATTTTATTTTAGTTAACATTTATTTGATCTCAAGTATTGTTTTTTTTTAAGATTAAAGTTTTATTAAACTATAATAACCCTGACTTTAGATGACCATAAATATATAAATGTAAAAATACAGACAAATGAGCATGCACGATTAATTTTAAAATATTAAATATGACATACTGGCTGATATACAGAATACTGTCAGATATTAATAACCCATATAGTGCAGTAAATAACACATATGAGCGGTTTTATGAATGAAGCAGATAATCTGACATGTGTTTTGTTTTTAAGACGACGGAGTGGAAGGTGCAGATAATACAGGTATGTTTTTATCATCTCATACGGTTTATTAATAACTCTGACCACGCCCTTCTCTTTCAGCAAAATTCCTCAGCAATAAAACTGAGCAACTGCAAGATTTTACAGCTCTGACTTTATGTTTATTTTACAGTTCCTCTGTAATAACCGTGATCTCACAGTGTGTTTGTTCAACCGTATATATCATCTGGCTCGTTTGAGTTCGTTCCGAATGTAAAGATGATAAACGTTGACCTTTTATCTCATACGCAGATTCTCCAGCAGACGAGCGTGCGCCAGAGGAATCAACCGTTCCCGATGAAGGTGATGATAAGCTTCATGCCGTTGAGTTTACAGCAAGCCACACACTGTAAAAAAATAAGTGTGCTTTTAACTGTAAAAACGCCAAGTTCCCGTACTATATACAGGAAAAAACTACAGACTCTTCATTGAATTTTACAGTAAAATGCTGTTAGTTGTACAGTTAATAATTACAAATCAATGTATAATTTACAGTAAAAAACTGTAAACTGATATTCCCAGAATTACCTCCAGTATTTTGTTTCAATAATCACGTTTTTTAGTAGTTGTATTATCAGTTATGTGCATTTGGGCTTAATGTTACATCTTCTGTTGCTTAATGAAAGTTGATTGCATTATTTAAGTATCATGTGTGTTATTATAATGATGTTTTGTGTTATATATATTAATATATACTTCTGCTTGTGGCGAAGCTACTTTGATTCTTCATGTGCTTTCTGCATTATTATTATTATTATATATTATGGTGGTTGTTTTGTATGTTAAAGGCACAAAACTGACTTTAAAAGCAGCGTGTGTAGTTGAATTTACCGGTTCACATTTAAATTTCCTTGTTTGTAAATTACAGTTTTATACTGTAAATTTTTCTGTATTTTTTACTAAGTTATTCTGGCAAACGCAGCTGCCAAAATTATTTGTAAAAAGTACAGATTTAGTTTTTTAGGATTTTCCGGACAATTTTGAAAATGGATTGCAAAATGTATTTTCAATTGCGTTTTCCATTTATTTGCATTAATTTAATTCATTATATTTTCTGATTTCATGTTAAATATAGTTATTTTTTGTCATTTTATTTATTGTTTTAAAAATGAAAATGAGAAAAGCTGCCCTTTTTTTTTTTACATTTTATTTTATTTTAGTTACCATTAATTTGATTCTCAAGTATTGTTTTTTTTAAGGTTTAAGTATTATTAAACTATAATAACCCTAATCCATGCAAAAACTAAAAACACATATCATGCATATTTAGGATGAAAAGTCAAAAGTGTTATACGAACACTCGTCTGAGACTGTGAGAAAGTGTTTTACACAAATGCAGTCATATCAGACAGATGTCAACATGGTTCATGCCCTCATGCTCCAAAAACAAAAACAGAAGTAAATATGAGCCGGGCGATATTAAATACGGGTCTGGTGCACTCGATATCCAACAAAACATCTGAGTCCTGAAGCAAAAGCGGTGAGATCATTTTCATGGAGCTGATTGGTTTCACAGGAACGTCACGCTCGTATTTTATTGTTTGTAGGATTTATGAAAAGTGCTGCTGTGTAGATCTCTGAAAAAAATCATGAAAATATAGTACGTTCATATCATAACAGGGAAAGTTTTCGCAACTGTTTTTTAAAAGTTCTATTATATGTGACCCTGGAGCACAAAACCAGTCTTGAGGGTCAATTTTATGAAATTGAGATTTATGCATCATCTGAAAGCTGAATAAATAATATTTCCATTGATGTATGGTTTGTTATGATCGGACAATATTTGAAAATCTGGAATCTGAGGGTGCAAAAACATCTGAATATTGAGAAAATCACCTTTAAAGTTGTTCAAATTAAGTTCTTAGCAATGCATATTACTAATCAATAATTACGTTTTTGGTAGGAAATTTACTAAATATCTTCATGGAACATGATCTTAATATCCTAATGATTTTTGGCATAAAATAAAAATGATAATTTTGACCCATACAATGTATTGTTGGCTATTGCTACAAATAAAAGTTATATAGTTAGGACAAAAAGTGTTTAACTTTATTAATTTGTAATATATATATTCTCATAGCTTTGAGAGAAAATGTTCTGTGATGTTATTCTGATTAATACTGATAATTATTTTACCTGCTATGACTGATTATAGCACATATTAAACTCCTTTATTATCTGATTTATGATAGAAGTGGAAAACAAAACGCTAATAACTAAAATCAGTTGTTTTAAATGTAACAAGTAACTTTATGCATCACAACATTTTAATATAGTGTATGAAAAAAACATGTTATTTTAAATTATTAGTGCTGTAATAAAAATTATGAAAACATAGAGTACATTTATATCATAACAGGGAAAGTTCTCGCAACTTAAAAAAAAAGTTATATAAATATTAGGACAAAATGTGTTTAAGTTGATTAATAAGTACTATATACATTATAAATATGTTCTGTGATGTTATTGAGGAACATTCTATTAATATTTAGAGAAAATTATCTTTATTTAGAAAATGCTTAAAATATTAAAACTAAACAAGTAACATTTTATTTTGAACATTTTAGAAACATTTATAAATAATGTTTCCACAACTAATGAAATCAATGCATTGCGTTAAAGAAATGTAACAATTTGTAGCATTTACACACATTTTTAAGTAGATTACTCATAAAAACATGATTAAGCATTGTGTTTGAACTAATTACTCTGATCTATTATTTCAGTTCAAATGAACAGAGCACACGTTACGCATGCAAACTTAATAAATAACTAAGTGCATAATATTTAATCATTGCTCTTATGATAAATGTGATCTATATCATGCAGCCAAACACAAACATCAGCACTAAACACTTTCTCTTCACTAGAAACATGTAAGATAAGACATTCAATTACTACAATTAAAGAAAATCAATGCACAATGTCAGTTTAAATGGCACTTTACACTTTAAAAGTTGATGTAATAATCAGCATTATGATGTTATCAAAATAATGTTTGCACCTTATAAATGTTTAATGCAATGTTTTATGAAACCATGCACTTATTTAAGCGGTGGCAGTAAATTCCCTTAATTTCTTTTTAAAGTGAACCTTCAGAATCTAACTCGCTCAACTCTTTCATACACAATAGTTTCTTTATAGTAGAAAAAAATATTTAGATTATTAAAATGTTAGGAACTTTTAGGAACATTTTTAGGAAAAAATGGCTTTTAAGGCATTTAAAAAAATCATACAAAATTGTTTTATGGCATTTTAACTTTATTTTTAAGAGTGTATGTGATCAAGAAACCCTTCTTGAATTAATATATGTGTCTGTTGAGCACAAAAGCAGTCATAAGCAGCACAGCTATATTTGTAGCAATAGACAACAATACATTGTATGGGTCAAAATTATAAATGTTTATTTTAGGCCAAAAATCACTAGGATATTATGTTCCATGAAGATATTTAGTACCATAAATATATCATAACTTAGTTTTTGATTATTAATATGCATTGCTAAGAACTTAATTTAAACAACTTTAAAGATGATTTTCTCAATATTCAGATGTTTTTGCACCCTCAGATTCCAGATTTTCAAATATTGTCCAAACCATACATCAATGGAAATATTATTTATTCAGCTTTCAGATGATGCACACATCTCAATTTCATAAAATTGACCCTCAAGACTGGTTTCGTGCTCCAGGGTCACATATAGCAGACAAATGTCATGCTCGTGCCGCCAGAGCCGGTAATGTTGGATATAGTCATTTAAATATTAATTTATCTGTTTAACACAGAAATTAGTCTGAAAGCCAAAACCAACAAACTGTGTTTTGTCGTGCGTCCAAGCTAGTCATTAACTGACTCTGCTATCAGCAATCTGACTGAAATCAGCTCATGATTTCATTATTGTGTATTTCTCCAGGATTTCTGACCAGCATGAATTCAACAGGTGTTTGTATCCCAAAGCAATGGAAAATTACTGCTTATAGTACCGAGATATCGTCTTATGAAAGCAAAGCACACAACATGAGATTAATCAGTAATACAAATATTATATAAAACGATTGAATTGAATACAATTCAGCTCACAAAATTTAAAATCATTTAGATTTTTTATTTATACATTTTTTTTGGACTACCATTCAAAACTTTGGGATAAGAAAGATAAAAAAATATATATTTAATACTTTAAATCATCAAGGAAGCATTAAATTGATCAAAAGTGGCTCAAAAGTGGCAGTAAAGACATTTATAATGTGAAAAAAAGATTTTGATTTTAAATAAACGCTGTTCTTTTGAAATTCTGTGAATCCTGAAAAATAAAATCTCATGGTTTCCACAAAAAATATTGTGCAGCACGACTGTTTCCAACATTGATAATAATAATGATTTCTGAAGATCATGTGACACTGAAGACTGCAGTAATGATGCTTAAAATACAGCTTTGATCACAGAAATAAATTATAGTTTAACACATATTCACATAAAGAACAGACAGATGAAATTGTCATAATATTTCACAATCTTACAGTATAAATGCAGCAGACTTTGTTTTGTGAAATGTTCAAAATGTTCTCTAGCAGTGGCATCGTACGATCGAATGAGGTTTTTTAGACGTGTGCCCGTATCATTACGAGTCCCCTCCATTTCGAAGCGTTGGCAGTGATTTCTGGCGTTCTCCGAATGTAAAGCATTGACGGGTTTTGTGAGTCTGTGCTTCAGGAATGTGCTTCGTCTTTGTTCAGAGCATGAAACTGCCTCTCAACAGCAACGATTCAGAGGTTTTTGTTGGATTTAGTAACTAGTTAAGTGTCTGTTTTTGCCAAAACACCAAACACCAACGACTTGTACATTCATTGTATGGACAAAAGTACTGGCACCCCCTTCTTTAGAAGAGAAAAGAACATTACATTCTGCTTAAACATTAAGATTTGTACTCATGGAAATTACTAAAGTAGTCAAACCTTTCATTAGAAGGGGTGCCAATACTTTTGGCAATATAGTGTATATAGTCATGTCAAGGCAGTCATTGGATCCTGGAGCAGGTTTGCTCTTGATAAAGATGTTTCTGATATGACGGTAGAATCGTAGAACTGTCCCGACACGTAACATATAGATATTATATACACTGGAAACACAGCCGCGGGAGATTTAGCACCTGATTCTGTGATTTATGGTCACCTGTGCGCTTGAGGAGAGCTTGCACAAATGAAAAGAGAGTTATGATCCGACAGCAGCTGATTTTCCTGATGCTGATAAAAGAGGACAAATCTGTGAGATGCTGTCTGCTGTTTGACTGAGATATCTCTGTGTTTCAGCTGCAGACGCTGAGGAACCAGCACCTGAGGAACCAGCACCTGAAGAAACACCTGTAGAAACACCGGAAGAAACACCGGAAGAAACACCTGAGGAAACACCTGAGGAAACACCTGAGGAAACACCTGAGGAAATACCTGAGGAAACACCTGAGGAAACACCCGAGGAAACACCTGAAGAAACACCTGAGGAAACACCTGAAGAAACACCTGAGGAAACACCTGAAGAAACACCGGAAGAAACACCAGAAGAAACACCGGAAGAAACACCTGAGGAAACACCTGAGGAAACACCTGAAGAAACACCGGAAGAAACACCAGAAGAAACACCGGAAGAAACACCTGAGGAAACACCTGAGGAAACACCTGAGGAACCAGCAGGTTAAACAAACACAGACATTCAAATTAAAGCACTTTACTGGTGTTCTTAGCAGGCGTTACTTAACTATAGCTATTAACAATCTAAATAAGCTGAAATAGCATACACATATTAATAAATAAATAAATAAATAAAATATAAAAATTAGATTTAAACTTGACAAAAATTGTTAATGTTACATTCATTGGCAAATAACATCTCGGTTACATAGGTAACCCTCGCTCCCTGAAGGAGGGAACGGAGACATACGTCGTACAGAGCATGTGAGCGGAGCGGAGCGTGGAGCGAGCGAGGAGCGGAGCGTGCAAAATATAGTCGGAGCGCGGAGCGGGTTTTTATCCAAAGGCTGGAGCGATCGCTCTGTCTCGCTCCGGTTCCGCTCCGATACCGCTCACACCACGAGCCTAGGGCATGCACAAATCCACCCTGAATTCACCTGTGCCTTCAACAATTAACAAAACCATCAGCCTATACTTTAAAAATCGTTCGTTGTGAAGGAGTATTTTAATTCTCGTTAGATATTCCAGTAACGAGAGTTCGTTAAATATTTCCAAAAGCAAACCGACAGGTCATACAGGTGCACAATTCCTGTCAAAAAAATAGATGATAATGTTAAACATGATCAGGAATGTGGTAATATATATGTTCTATTTTGACTGATGTTGCTGTTGCTGTGAGTTCTTTATAGGATATAGGCTGCGTGGCGGACGCGTCGCGGAGCGTGTTTGCAGCGTGTTGATTTTCCTTTCCGCACCCATGTTAACAGATTAGAGCAGCCACATTGCCTGCGGAATACGCGCGTATCAGGTGTGGTCCAACCACGCCGCAACTGCGGCTCCACGACAGAATAGAAGTGAAGCGGATGTTTTCCGCAGCAGTCACGCAACAAACCCGCTCCACGTCTGCCACGCAGACAGTGTGTCGGAGGCGTAAGGCTTCGGTTGAAAACGGCAGGTCTTAGGCATGCAGAGTAATTTTAAATTTGAGCGAGCGTGGAGCGATTTCACCGGAGCGGGATGAAATTGTAGATGAGCGGGGAGCAGAATTGAGCGGAGCGATCTGGTCCGACTTTGAGCGGTGGAGCGGGGGAGTGAACACCCACGTGAGCGGGGAGCGGAAATTCTCACCGCTCAGCTCCGCTCACATGCTCTGACGTCGTACTGACCGATGAATAGGAATCTCGCTAGAGAGGCCAATCTGCTTTGAGTGTAACTAAAATGAGCCAATGCACATTGGCATGCATCTTGCGTTGCGTTGCATCTTCAGCTTTTCGCTGAGGAGCCGAACAGGTAAGGCGGCACACATTCAGTGAGACTATTGGATAACACTGGGAAAGCATACCCTTTCACTGGAAAGGAATGCTGCGGAAGCCACATCCTTCCCCGAAGGAGTTACGTGTAGAAGTACATATGGACTAACCCCATACAAATGGAAGTACTGGGGTGACTCCAACCTGACGAGAGGTGGATTCTCCAAGAGGGAAAGACACAGGCTTCGTTTAGGAACAAACCATGCAATAACACATATTACTTTAGGGTCACACATATAGAACCCAGCCTAAATCCGGTTCTCAAGGATACAATGGAGTAAAGGCCTGGCGATAGTGGATAGGAGGTGCAGGAGAGGCTTTGGTGACCTTCTCGAACTGCGCGCTGATGTCCGCTGGCGATAGAAGAGGTGGATGAGAGTGGTGAGGTTTTGCTCCTCCCACTACTCTCCAAGCCCTCTTCGGACCCGGAGATGATAGAAACCGCTCTTTGATTGAAAATATGGGTACCGAAAACAACAGAACAGAAAGAAAAAGGACTTACCACCCGGCTCTCCTCCGAGGGAAGGAGCGGTGCAGTCACCATCTCCTGAAGAGCAGTTCCAACCATCTCCGGGTCGCCCGTCCTAGGGCCTCTTGCTCTTGGCTTTGCCGCCCCTCTTGGTGGAGGCCTGGACGAGCTGGAGACCTGTTACGCTGGTCCATGGCACCCCAAGCAGGCTGAGGCGCAGGTGGCGGCAGCATCAACAGGGTCGCGAGGGCGAGGACGCGCTCCATTCCAGCCAATTGGGAAAAGTTCTAAATCACTTACATCAATTGGTCCATGCCACAGGAACCTCCTTCCAGTTACAAGCGCTAGACCCCATTGCTAATGGCAGTGACGGGCCACCACAGAGGGCATCTGCACGTTCCCCAAAAACCCATTACTGTATGAAACCTGGAATAGCAACTTCAGAAAAGGATCTGAGCCTAAACCGTCCGGAAGGATATGGAGAAACGCTGCTAGCCGTAATGGATAGGGTGACCAACTGACAGAGTGGGTTCTGCCAGTGAGCCGCTTCGTAAAGCATAACAACTTAATATATTTTCTGGCTCCACTAAGCCCTTGGCTAAACCGTCTCGTTTACAACCATGAGACGGAGGAAGATGCCGGTCCAAGGTTTGGACCTTCTCACCTCCGCTGAATGCTCGTAATGTTGTCCAAGGGGAGGTTTTCTCCTCCGGCCCCAAGGCCTCTTGGCCGGATGCTGCTTGCCAGAGCTTGGGTTCCCCTGCAAGATGTTATGGTACCACCCGGCCCTTCGTGGAAGGGTTGTTGCATCCAACGACTCCAAGGAGCATGTCTGACCCTCTAGGTTCTGTTCCTCCGGCCTCTTCTGTTGCCGTCTTTCTAGTGGAGGCCTGGACGCTGCCCGTTGTCTATGTAGTGCGCCGAAGGTTGATGGCTAACTCCGCGACTTGGGTGACATGGAGGCCTTGACTCTCACTATCGGTCGTACGGCAGAACTCCTGAGAACTAGCTATACTACCCTCGTGCAGGTCCCTAAGTGCCTTGGCCTGATGGACCAGCAACAACGCCGTAACGTGTAAGGCGGAAACGGCTTCCCCACAGGCATCTGGTAAGCCTTGCTGGTAAGATCCAACATGTGCTTACAGGCCCTGGAAGGGAGAGACGGCTCCCCCATCAGGTGGAGTTAGGGCACAGTTGCATAGCAAGCGCGTGTAACCCTTAGCCACACCGCCATCAAGGGTGGTGAGGGAGGAGGGCCCACCGACACGGTTTCGGGCAGTAAAAGGCTCAGCTCTTGCCACCGTACCGAGAATCCAGCTCGTCCAGCACATCCGAGGAAGCAGGACACTGTGGATGGATTTCACACGAGCCCAACCACTCGTTGGCGCCCCGAAAAGCATAGCCATTATGTCCAGATCCGGATAGGGACACATGCTACCGTATTCCGACACGAGGCCAACTGCGCCAGTTGCGTCAGCCCGAAAAGTCATGACATCATTTCCGGATCCAAATGGGCTATCGAGCATACCGGTCACCCGAAGGAGGCAACTGAAGCGATACGAATGGTGCATCCACCTTTGAGATGGTGCTGACTCGCACCCCTCCAGGCATCTCTACTGAGCATGCCGAGTGCATCGGAGAGTGAGGGTTCCTAGGGAAGGATTCCCCGAAGGAAGTGCACTTGGACCTTGGAGACGAGTGCAGCTCGCACTGGGACTCCCCCCGCATCTCTACAGGAACTGCGGAGTCTCGACAGCAACTCCGAGTGAGGTCCTTCCCAAGGGGGTACATGACTCATCCACCGAAGGAAGCTGCCTTGGATTGGAACGAGGCAGCTGCACTGGGACTCCGCCCCTTTGCAGGAACTGGAGTCTCGACCGCAACTCCGAGATGGTCCTCTTCCCACAATGGGTACATGACTCATCCACAAACGCTGCCTCAGCGTGCGCTAAGCCCAGACACACGATGCAGCACTCGTGACCATCCCATTCGGTGCCAGGTAACGACCACATCCAGAAACACACAAGTAGAATGTCATCTTTAAAAAGATGCAAGCTGTACTTGTGCAAGCTCTTTTAGGGACTTAGCTCTTTTAATCAGTGCTGAAGCATGCAGGGGAACGGCCGAGGCAACACAGACAGGGATGTGTGCAGCCTGTCGTGTGCTCTCTCTCTCGTTGATGATTTACACGCTCTAAAAGCGCAGCGTTTACCAGCCGTGAGAACGGCCTTTGCAGCTCTTTCTGATCAAATAAGGCAAAAAAAGAGAAGCAAAGGAAAAACAAAGAGAATTCGACCCCGCTCCTGTGCTGTACACCCACACTTTACACCGTCCTGCAGAGACTCTTTTAAATCACTTCCAGCAGAGAACAACAGTTCGGCTCCGAAGCGAAAAGCTAAAAATGCTACGCACCTGCTACTCATTATATACCCGCGCTGCGAGGTGAGCAGCTGCTGCATATGATTGCATGCCAATGTGCATTGGCTCGTTTTAGTTACACTCGAAGCAGATTGGTCTCTCTTGCGAGATTCCTATTCGTCGGTCAGTACGACGTACGTCGGATGTGACGACTGAATGGGAACTGAAATGCGTTTCAGTTGAAGGACTTAAGGGGACTAACTGCAAGCAAATAAAACTACTAAAATTATTGTCAGTAACTGAAATTAAATAAAAAATAAATATTAGTTAACTTTAATTAATGAAACCTTTTGAAAAAAACATTTTCTTGGCAACTAACTGAAAAGTTTACGTTAAGCACTAAAATGACTATCTAAAAAAAGAATAAAAAAAACTATTAAAAATCTAAGATTTACAGTAACTGAAATGAAGCTGAAATAAAATATAAATATTAGGAAAAAAAACTTAATGTAACTGGAAATAAATCAAAGCTTACATGGAAAAAATATATAATAAAATAAATTACATATACAATAATAAAACAAAAACTCATAAAATTGCTAAAAATCTAACTAAAATTTGAAAATATAAATAATGCTAAAATAATACATATTTTTAGGCACAATGTAAATAGCCCTTGTTTTCTGTGGTAAAATCACTGTAACGCACAGCTTCAACAAACTCGTATATATATATATAACGGTATATGTATATATTTGACATTTATTTACGTTTGATAATAATAATCAGAGTTGGTCTGTTAGTCAATGCATTCTCTGTATAATAACGCAGCATGCCGTGTGTTAATAGACACTTCATTTACTATTACTCAGTCACCAAAGAAAATCAAGAAGTGCTTTAAACCCTGATGTGTGTTTCCTCAGACGATCTGATTAAACATTAAACCATTACACTCCACAAACAACACCGATCCAGCCATAAAACCTGATAGATCGGGGCACTTTAAAACAGGTTTCTAACAGATAATGTGTCCCAGTTATTCTCAGCACGGAAATATTTCATAGCCAGAAGCGGCTCTTTCTGAACGCTATCTTTAATGAAACGAGTTCAGAAATCCTTCAAATATCCTGTAACCATGAAGGCCTGGAAAAGTCATATAAATTCACCGGGAAGCCCATAATAATCCTGTGGTTTGGACTGGGACGTATTTTCCTCTCTCTTGCGTTTCGCTGAAGAAACTAAACCAGTTCAAGCTGAAACACTAATAACTGAAACTATTAAAAATCATTCGGTAATGGAAATAAAGCTCAAAGACATTTTTTGCTTCTTAAAAAAAAATTAACGTCAGTTTGTTTTATTATATACAAAAAGTTAACCTGTCTATTAATATCCAGCTTT
>CM049827.1:1182732-1230232 GCA_027422435.1 Schizopygopsis pylzovi | reverse complement strand
TATTTGTTGCTCTATGTTTTTTTATATTGTATTACAGTAATTAAAGTCTATTGAGATTCATTGTTTAGAAAAATAGGAATTATAATAATAATAATAGGAATTAAACACTTGTCAGTGCATATTACAGTAATGATGATTTGGCTGAAAAGCCTGATAGTCATGAATATAAATAATCAGATGACAGATTGTGAAATGTGACTTGGATGTTTGTTGTGGATTATGAATATTATATTGTGTTTTCCAGATTTGACCGCTGTACCGGAGGAACCCGTGGACGAAGGTCTGACACCCGATTATCATCATTTATTAAAGTCTTTTAAACTATATTTAATCTCTGCTTTTGTGTTTCTGCAGTTCATTCTGAAAGATTTGATCTTTCTGATGCTTTCGATGATGATTTAGGTAAGAGATCACCATTTCTGGTGATTTAAATCTTAAAACGATCCCTGACTGTTACAGTTATACATGTACTGTATTGTTGCATGTGAGTAGAATAATTATGAATTATACTTACATTCTCATCATTTAACAGAGACGGCACCCATCAGCTTCTCTCTGAGTCTATAAAGAACAGATTGTTATTACAATTCATTAATGTTTTAGAAAGAAGTCTCTTCTGCTCAACAAGGCTGAATTTATTTAGAAAAATACAGTAAACATTGTGAAATATTATTGTTATTTAAAACAGATGTTTTCTATGTGAATATGTGTTCAACTGTAATTTATTTCTGTGTATTTTCAGCATCATTACTCCAGTCTTCAGTGTCACATGATCTTCAGAAATCATAATAATAAGAAACATTTCTGATTATTATCAATGTTGAAAACAGTCATGCTTTTAATCATCTAGAATGCATTAAATTAATCAAAAGTGACATTAAAGACACTTATAATATTACAAAATATTATATTTATAAAATACATAACCAATAAATGGTGTTCTTTTGACATTTCTATTCATCTGTGAATCCTTAAAAATAAAATATATCACGCTTTCCACAAAAATACTGTTTTCAACATCGATAATAATCAGAAATGTTTCTTGAGCAGTAAATCAGTATATTATTATGATTTCTGAAGATCATGTGACACTGAAGACTGCAGTAATGATGCTGAAAATACAGAAATAAATGACAGTTTAACGCATATTCACATAAAAACAGCTGTTTTACATCACAATAATATTTCATAATTTTTTACAGTATTTTTAATCAAATAAATGCAGCCTTGGTGAACAAAAGAGACTTCTTTCAAAAACATTGAAAGTATTTTAATTATTTAAATCTCTTGTCAGTCAGTGCACCGAATAATTAGTGTCTAAACCTCGTTAGCCTCGTCACATGATGCATCACCCCCCCCCCCCCTCGCGTCTCAAACACTCATGAACGCACGACTGATGCAGCGGTGTGTGTCTGATCACTAAACTCAGTGTCTAGTTAGTGATGATCACACACTTCATTAATCTGCTGCTCCTGGTTTAACGAGTCAAACTGTCAATTAAGAGATGATTAGTGATTCAGAGTAAGATGAAGCTGAGCTTATGTGTGTGCACGATAACCTGTTCATCTATCATTTACTTTACAGAAGAGAAAGCACAAGCAGAGGATCCAGGTAATGTCCGTAAACATGCAATATTAATATCATGCATAAACACAATGCTTTATGTTATGTATATGTTTGCTTACAGTAGAGAAAGCGATGGGGGGGGCAGACCGTCACAGCACAGGTCAAGGCAAAGGTACGGCGCTTCGTGTTTTATATCATATTTACGGGATACTTTAATCTTATTATGCATTATTATGAGGTTAAATGAAGGAAATTGAGTCTGGCATAAATTATAATGCTTACTTGCTCTTGCTCAAGGTCTTGAGACGCTAAAGATTAACAGTTTTTGTTATCAATTAAAACATGTTAATATTGTAAGCATATTAAATCATATAAATGGTATAATTAATTTGAGCTCAGGGGTTCTAGGCATCAGATATATTGATGTATAAAGCATTTCCTGGAAATATAATAAAATAACAAATATATATATATATAAATATTGTAAGCAATACATTGTTTAAATGTGTGCATCAAAGACATCTAAAATAAAGAAAGAAAGCAGTGTTTTTGTGTTTTCTTCATATCACGCAGTAACAGTTATTGGTAATATTTGAGTTGAATCTCGTTATGTTTTCTCTCGTTACAGCTCGCAGCGCTGGAGGCGTTTCTGGGTCGAACGGTATCTTATCCTTCTGCTGCATCATAGATACAAACATTTATTAAGTGTTACATTTGTGAGAAAGTCAACATGCTGGAGAGTTCTGGGTGGAGTCTTGTTGTTAGGGGGATCAGGGGGTTGCTAGGGTGTTGCTGGGAGTTCTTAGAGGGTTCTGGGTGGTTGCTAGGGTGTTGCTGGGAGTTCTTAGAGGGTTCTGGGTGGTTGCTAGGGTGTTGTTAGGTATTTGTTGGTTGTTCACCCCTCGCATCTCTTTGATCTTAAGCTCTGTAGATGTGGCTCGGGTCCCTTCTTCAAAGCAAGTCTATGGGATTTTGTTTAGTTTGTTTAGTCTAGCAGGTGAACATATTTAGGGTTACTCATAAGTACTAATGCTGATTTGAACAACTCCCTAACGCTGAGTGCTAGTAATACTGATGCTTGACTGAACAAACACCAGTAATGACATGATCGAGTTAATCGCCTGTAATACCGTCTAACACACACAAAGATCTGCTCGTCACTGATTCTGCTTCATGTGTTCAGAACAAACAGTGATCCGCTGTTAAACACGGCATGTTTGCGTTCAAGGCATGCAGGAGCCAGGGATGTCAAACCGTGTCATTTCTCGTTATTAAATACACTTTCTGGCACTATTACGTCCGCTAGGGGTAAGACGCAATACATTAAAAGGACAAGACTTCCAGCAGGCAGTCAGACCAGAAAGGACCCAAACAAAATCACAATCACTTATAAAGTAAATTTATTGTAGATAAATTAGGAAAAACCACCAATAGTTAGCAGATCTCCTTAAGGGACCCACGGTCCAACCAAAAATAATATTAAAGCAATACAAATTTGTTGGCAAAGAAATGTAAAGAGGAAAAAAACTAGCTTAATCTAGTGGCATCTTTCGTCAGAGAGACCCAAGGCCAAAATAACAAACAAAACCAATCTAAAAATAAATCAGCAATACAACTAACCTACCACAAAGAAAGGAAAGGAAAGGAAAATAAATACAATCAATCTAACCTACCTACTCTTAACATAAACATCATACAAATGGGGGTTTTAAACAAAAGAAAGCAGGTCTCTCCTACATTTCTACCACATTCCAAACTAAACCAATAATCAAACGAAATATTCAAAAGCACAAGACAGTTTGGTCTGGCGGCCAACGGGAAGCCTGGAGTAGTGCGACCGGCCCGAAGTCACACCCGCCCTCTTCTGAAGAACGGAGGATCCATTTTAAAGAGAACCGTCTGCTAATCACCCAATTACTGCTAATAAGCAGCAAGACATAGCAAATCAGCGGTGATCTGAAACTCAAAGAAAACATCCAACAGAATACAAATATTATGAAAAATACAATAAGAAACAAACATCATAACGTAACAGGCACGATCATCTAACGCTTCATGGAAGAGAGGGAGTAATATGGTTCGGAGTGACATCAAGTACTCATGGTCAAATAAAAACATCAAAATGATGACAAAAAGCTACAATTATGACTATGAAAAAATGATAATTGTGAAAAAAAAAATCTAAATTACCAGATAAAAAGTAAAGATTATGACATAAGTCATAATTACGAGAAACAAGTTGAAATTCTGAGTCAAAATTATGGCATTTTATGTAATAATTATTAAATAATTATCAATTACATTATGATTATACTGTTTTAGATTGATGCAAAATCTAAATTAGGAGACAAGAGTCAAAATGATGACAAAATGTCAATTACGAGAGTAAAAAATCAGTTACAAGATTAAGAAAAAAATTATGACAAATACAAAAATGGCAAATACAAATACCAAAAAATTCATGAAATTATGAGTCACAATTAGCATAAAATGTACTAATTATTAAATTAAAAACTCTAATGTTGGTGCTTGAGAAAATAACTACGTTGAAATTACAGTTATGACATAAAAAGTATAAATATTGAATTATAAAAACATCTAAATTGGGATAACATTTTTATTATGACAAAATGTACATTATGAGATTTTGAAATTATCTATATTAAAAAATCTGAGATTTAAAAAGTCTTAATTTTGAGAAAAAAATAATTGAAATTGTGACTAAATGTCAAACATGAAAACAGTATAGAATAGATGATGAAACACGCTTTAGAGAGTTACGTTATAAAACAAATATTATTTTTTTATAAAAATTATTTTGAGATAAAATGTTGAAATTATTATGATAAAAAAATGTATATCATTATGACAAAAGTTTGACGTTTTTTGGCTATAATGTAGTATGTCATAATTTTGGCTTTTTGCATAATTTATTTTTTATTGACGTAGTATGTCATAATTTTGACTTTAATATTTTTTAATTGTATAATTGTAACTATTTAATTATTTTTTGTCATAATATTGTTTTATGAAAGCATGATTTATTTTTTGTGTGTGGCAGAAATGTGCTTCAGTATAAACCTGAAGTGGCTCCAGTATAATGCTGCCATCTAGTGGACCAGTATGTGCATTATTATTGTTTCTTCTTATCCTCTGATATTATATATATATATTAGAGGTGGGCATAGATTAATTTTTTTAATCTAGATTAATTTTGGAATTAATCTAGATTAATCTAGATTAAAATGGCTCATTTGAATTCTGCCGAAGGCATTCAGAATATGTGTGCTACCCAAATAATGACTAAAAGTAAGCCCAAAATGTCGTTTTTTGTTATTATATTGAACTGAAAGCCATCTTATGCACAGTGTTGCACAGATTAAATTTCATGTAAATCATCCATGCTAACACACACGTCTTCTATTTTTAAGACATTTCACTCTCTATAGATATATTTTTCAAAGACGGAGTTTCTAAGTTTCTCGCTCAAGTTCACATGAGACCTAAAGCGCATCCTGTTTGCTTAAAAGCGCAACGTTTCGTTGTTATTCTGAGTGCACACAAATAAACGTAGAGTCTTTACAGATTCGAAAAATGTATTAGGCTACTTTTATCTGTATGACCAAAAATGACGGAGATTTTAAGAGCAAGTGAGCGCACCGGAGCCTGTCCTGCAGCAAACGCGCTTCCACACAAACACTTCAATAGCGCACATTTCTCTAGGTTAACATCATATTGAGCGGCCATGTAAAGTTGCTACTACATACATCTTTCAGATGAAAAGCCATATTTGAGGTTGATGAATGATAGGTGAGCGTTTGGATGTCCTGCCCGATTGTATTACCACATAGACCAGCCGTTAACAATCTGTCCATCACGGACTGCGAGCCTCTAGTTCGAAGACTCGTTCTCGCCCCCTACAGTGCAATTCGGCTAGGTATACATCCGCGCTAAAATATCAGGGTGAAAGTCATCATAGCTTGCGTAGTATAGACCCAGCTCCCAACCCAACTTTGAGAATAGATTAACGGCGATATTTTTTTTATCGCCGATAAGAGTCTCACGTTAACGCAGCACGTTAACGCCGATAACGGCCCACCACTAATATATATATATAAAAAATAGTGATTTTAACATTGATCAGTGTTTGTTGACGTTAGTGAAGCAGGATCAGTGACGAGCAGATCTTGTGTCTGTTAGACTGAGTTACAGATGATCATGTGTTTGTTCAGTCGAGCTGTTATTAGTGCTCAGTGTTAACTCACTAATCATTCATATTCATAAGTGACACTAAATATCTTCACCTGCTGGACAGTAAAACAGGTTAAGAAAATCACATCCATAGTCCTGCAGATCAGAGAGACATGGGGGGGGGATTCTATATCTTCACCTAGAATCTTCTTATGACTCCCTAGCAACGCCCTAGCAACCAGTGCTGGGTGGATTAATTACAAGTTGTGATTCGTTACTGATTCCAGATTTTACATGAAAAAAAGTGTAGTTAGTAACATAATCCATTACTTCACAGTACTGCTAACAACTACCTATGAACTCACTAGCAACCACTCAGAGCTCCCCAGCAACCACTCAGAACTACCTGACAACTCCCCAGCAACCACTCAGAGCTCCCTGACAACTCCCCAGCAACCACTCAGAGCTCCCTGACAACTCCCCAGCAACCAGCAAACACTCAGAGCTCCCTGACAACTCCCCAGCAACCACTCAGAGCTCCCTGACAACTCCCCAGCAACCACTCAGAACTCCCTGACAACTCCCCAGCAACCACTCAGAATTCCCCGACAACTCCCCAGCAACCACTCAGAACTCCCCGACAACTCCCCAGCAACCACTCAGAATTCCCCGACAACTCCCCAGCAACCACTCAGAATTCCCCGACAACTCCCCAGCAACCACTCAGAATTCCCCGACAACTCCCTAGCAACCACTCAGAACTCCCCGACAACTCCCCAGCAACCACTCAGAACTCCCCGACATCTCCCCAGCAACCACTCAGAATTCCCCGACAACTCCCCAGCAACCACTCAGAACTCCCCGACAACTCCCCAGCAACCACTCAGAACTCCCCGACAACTCCCCAGCAACCACTCAGAACTCCCCGACAACTCCCCAGCAACCACCCAGAACTCCCCGACAACTCCCCAGCAACCACTCAGAACTCCCCGACAACTCCCCAGCAACCACTCAGAACTCCCCGACAACTCCCCAGCAACCACTCAGAACTCCCCGACAACTCCCCAGCAACCACTCAGAACTCCCCGACAACTCCCCAGCAACCACTCAGAACTTCCCGACAACTCCCCAGCAACGACTCAGAACTCCCTGACAACTCCCCAGCAACGACTCAGAACTCCCTGACAACTCCCCAGCAACCACTCAGAGCTCCCTGACAACTCCACAGCAACCACTCAGAACTCCCTGACAACTTCCTAGCAACCACTCAGAACTCCCCAACAACTCCCCAGCAACCACTCAGAGCTCCCTAACAACTCCCCAGCAACCACTCAGAACTCCCTAACAACTCTCTAGCAACCACTCAGAACTCCCTAACAACCCCCCATAATTTCCTAACAACTCCCTAGCAATCACTCAGAACTCCCTAACAACTCCCTAGCAACCACTCAGAACTCCCTAACAACTCTCTAGCAACCACTCGGAACTCCCTAACAACCACCCAGAATTTCCTAACAACTCCCTAGCAACCACTCAGAACTCCCTAACAACCCCCAGAATTTCCTAACAACTCCCTAGCAACCACTCAGAACTCCCTAGCAACCACTCAGAACTCCCTAACAACTCCCTAGCAACCACTCAGAACTCCCTAACAACCACCCAGAATGTCCTAACAACTCCCTAGGAACCACTCAGAACTCCCCAACAACTCCCTAGCAACCACCCAGAACACTTGAATAACCATATACACACTCACGGACACGGCTGACCCGCTGTGTGTGGTTATGTTGCAGACAGCGGATCCGGTACGGTTGTAGGTGTTGTTTGTGGGATCGCAGTAGCAGCTGTTGCAGCCATAACCGGATACTTCACCTATCAGAAGAAAAAACTGTGCTTCAAAGTCCAGAGAGGTGTGTGGTGTTTACACTTTCACTCACATGAACATCTGAGTCTGAGATAACACAGCGAGTGTGATGAGAACATGTGCTTTCTCTTCAGGTGACCCGGAGAGCGCCAAAGAAGAGAACGGCACACAGAGCGACCCACAAGGTGAGCCATACACTGCTCATTTTCACTTTTGAATCATGAATATTATCATATTTATATAGCATTGGATAACAAGTGCTTCTCAGCTTGTGGGAAAGAAACAGCCATGAAAGCAATTCATCAAAATACACACTTACCAGCTTTCAGAACGGGGGAGAAACGCTTCTTCACTTTTGGTGTTGATGTCCGAACCAACTAACGACTACCTAGCAGCACCCTAGCAACCAAACAAAACCTAGTAACTACTGTCTAGAAACACCCTAGTAATCAAAAAACTACAGAGCCACATCAAACAACCAACCAGAACTCCCAACTGCCTAGCAACCGCATACAATCCCTAACAAATTCCTAGCAACACCCTGGCAACCAACCAGAACCACCCAACAACTCCCTAGCAACCACCCAAGAGCCCCAGTGATTACTTGGAAACCACCTAGAACCCTCAAATGAGTACCCTAGCAACACTATAGCAACCACCCAGAACCACCAACACCCTAGCAATAACCCAGAACCCAAATTGGCTACCTAGCAACACCCTGGCAACCAACTAGAACCCTAAACTACCTAGCAACGACCAAGAACCCCCTAGCGACTACCTAGCAACACTCTGGCAACCACCCAGAACCCCCAACTATTATCAAGCAACACTCTAGTAACCAGTCAGAACAACTACCTAGCAACACAGGAGCCCCAATGACTATGTGGAAACCACATAGAACCCTTAAATGACTACCGAGCAACACCCTAGCAACCAGAACACCAAACTACCTTGCAACCACCAATAACCCCCTAACTATTATCTAGCAACACCCTAGTAACCGATCAGAACACATAACAACTACCTAGCAACCACTCAGGAGCCCCAATGACTACTTAGCAACCACCTGGAACCCTCAAATGACTACCTAGCAACACCCTGGCAACCAACAAGAACCCCTAACTACCTAGCAACCACCCAGAACCCCATAACCATTATCTAGCAACACTCTAGTAACTGGTCAGAACACATAACAACCACTCAGGAGAACCAATGACTACTTAGCAACCACATAGAACCCTCAAATGACTACCTAGCAACACCCTGGCAACCAACTAGAACCCCTAACTACCTAGCAACACCCTAGCAACCACCCAGAACCCCCTAACGACTACCTAGCAATGCCCTAGTAACATCTGATCTGATCAGCAGGGACAAACAGTGATAAAAACACAATAAATCATATAATCATGAACCATTGGACATCAATAAACAGCCATAACCAGCTCTCAGAAATGAGGAGAAACATCCTCTCTTTTGCTGTCTATGTCGAAGGTTGTGTGTCCAATCGATCATCTATAAAACAAGACCAGTTCATGATAATAATAGTTTTCAGTGTGACTATAAAGACGTTTTGTATATTTTGACACACTGAATAAAGACTCCCAGTTGTGTGCTGGGGCACATGTGATGTCCAGTTGAGAAGCACTGTCATAAACTACAGTCACATGACACTGATGTGAAGGGCTCACTGTATTAGTGATGTTTTTGTTTTTCATCTGCAGCTTTAAGCACTCTCCTGAACTCCTCCTAACTCCAGGAGTGAAGCAGCTTTACATCAGATCTACTCGCACCCTGAGTCAACTTCACAAACACATCCGCAGCACAAATATCATTTCTACACTCATAATATCTCATCCTCCTACTGCTTCGACTACAGTTCTGAACCAGCACTAGGACTGTTCATAATTGTTATGAATGTATTTTCACATAGTTTGAGTGGGCCGGGATGTGTGTGTGTGTGTGTGTGTGTGTGTGTGTGTGTGTGTGTGTGTGTGTGTGTGTGGTGTGTGTCGTGTGTGTGTGTGTGTGTGTGTGTGTGACTGTGTGTGTGTTTGTTGTGGTGTGTGCTGTGTGTGTGTGTGTGTGTGTGTGTGTGTGTGTGTGTGTGTGTGTGTGTGTGTGTGTGTGTGTGTGTGTGTGAGTGTGTGTGTGTGTGTGTGTGTGTGTGTGTGTGTGTGTGTGTGTGTGTGTGTGTGTAGTGTGTGTGTGTGTTAGTGGTGCGTGTGTGTGTGTGTGTGTGTGTGCTTGCATGTGTAATTCGACAGCCTTTTGGGAGAGGCATTTAATTTCGTTACTTTAAAAAGTGCCGTTTAGTTTCATTACGGTGTCATTAATCGCACAGTTTTGTTTGATTCATTAAAAAATGATTCACGTTGAAAGTGTGAACAAATATGTCATGGGACGTTTCTTTCGATTTTTAAATTCTGTAAATAATTGTTGAGTCTAAATAAAAGAGTGATTACATTTAAATGACTATGTGTGTATGTTATTGTATAATTATTGACACAAACCAGGACTGCACAGACATGAAATGTCCTTTTTAGGAGCAATTCACCTTCTTTGGAGGAAGTACCCTTCATTATTTCAGCTATTTATAATAAAACAGTCTAATATAAATGTATATAATTATGTATTACTAATACTAATAACAGTAATTCACACAGTGATATAATGCATATACTATATTATTCCATGATAAAGAGCAATATATATATATGGTGGTACATACAGTGGTGGCCGAAATTATTATAACATATTTAAGAGGTTTCAGTTGTTTTTGTTGAATTATTACAATACCCATAAAACAAACTACCTGTGATGGAAGGAGTCTGCTGAACATTGAAAATGATAAATATATTTTTTAATATAAACTGATCTATTGTACATTCAAAGGAAAGCCTTTGGCTTGAGTTGCAGAAGATAACATTAGTGTTGAAGTTCTCAGGAAATATACTGTGCTGCTGTAATTGCTGCAAAAGGTGTGTGCATGTGTGTGTGTGTGTGTGTGTGTGTGTGTGTGTGTGTAGTGTGGGTGGTGTGTGTGTTGTGTGTGTGTGTGTGTGTGTGTGTGCTGTGTGTGTGCTGTGTGTGTGTGTGATTTGTGTGTGTAGAATGTGTGTGATGTGTGTGTGTGTGTGTGTGTATGAAAATATATTAAGATATTAGATATTATAGATATGTGTCTCTGAGATAGTAGCAGTATAAGCAGACTGTAATATTTGTAGAATAGATGCTAAGAATCATTGCATGTGGTAAATGATTATAAGATTTTTTGTTAGCCCTCAGATATTGATATTAAGATATGTCCATGATAGAATTACCTACCTCAATGAAAAATTAATTTATTCAGCTTTAAGATGATGGCATACTTAATTTCAAATTTAAAAATGACCATTTAGATTTTTTTGACCGGGTCATTTCCAATTCTGTCACAATATTGTCCAAATTATACATAATCAAATATTGTTATTCACTTTGAATTATGCTACATAATAACATGGACTACTTTAGATTGTGTTTAATTGACATGTATTATTTTATCTAAATGTAAAAGCAGTATTACATAAATACTGTGCATATATATGATCACACATATATTACACAACACACATGACCACAAACAAGCAAATGCTACACAGAGCAATCTCTCTTCTTTGAGTCACACGTACACCACATACAGCCACTCACACACTAACACACCTCTCGCTTGTATTTGATAATAACAACACAATACACATCACACAGATCAACACAAACATCACTACTTCAGATAGAGCAACATCACAGGTACAACAGTTTGTGTGGTCTGAATTATTATGACACATATAGAGGTTTACAAGCCGTCTTTACATTACACAATACACATCACAAACAACACGTGACGGAGGTCTGCTCATGGTAATCTAAATATATCTTCTTTTTAAAACGACATATTATAAAGAGAACTTTGTTTTATTGAGAATATACTAGCTGAATAACATTTGGAATAATTGTGATAGTAATTCACATGATTAGCATGATGAGCATGTTTAAGAGCAGTATTCATGAAGATATTGCTGTGCTTATGGAATTTGGTGCCCATGATCGGACATGATGTTTGTGTGTTTCCAGTGTCAAACAGAGTGTTAAATGATAACTAATATAAGCTACTACTGTGTCGCTCTTGAGTCTACCGTACAGTGTCACTAAAGCAGCACCACTTCTAACCACTTCGCTTGATGATAAATATCTGAGCATACGAGACATCAGATCTGTATGGAAACCTACAGATAGGTATCACTTATTGATTAGAAATCAGCAAGACTTATTGCAATTTTATGGTTGGTGTTATTTCGGAGATGTGACGCTATATGTGTTTTAGGAAGCACGCATTTCAAGAAGGGAATTTATGAAGAGAACTTCATTCTAGAGGATACCTTTGACAGAGTATTGTCGGAATGGGATTTTTAACTGCTCTTTAATAGATAGTGAACACAATCACAAAAAATATATTGTTTATGTAAGAATTATAGCTATATAACAGTTTGCTATTAATAAATCAATCACATGATATATTAAAGTCAGAGCAGTACAGAAAGATCGTGATTATAATGGTCCCAATATGGACATGTTTGTAGTGATATTCACAGCAATATAACATGAAACTCTATCATGCACTCTTAGTCTCGACAGTGTCTTAACTGCTCTCTGTTCTCCATCCGTCATGCAGAACCAGAATCCAACAATTGTGTGATAATGGTGGATATCTGGATCGGAGAATGTTGAGGAAACCACAGATAGGTATATTTGATTTTTATTATAGATGCTTATGAATATTTACTCAAGCGCTTTTGTTTCGGGGGATGTGAAGTTATTTGTCTTTGGAGCAGAAAAATGAGAACTTTTTCTAGAATTTCAAATATTTTTTTTGATTTTTAAGTTTAAGATAGACAGAATAAACAACAATTTTTTGTGTTTTATTGATATAAATAGCTAGTAACTAAACCAATATATAATAAATAAAAGTCTATATGATTATGCATGTTTTGGTAATATTGACATACATAAAGCAACTCTTCATCAACTCTTATAATCAAAGGATTTTTCTTAATTCATTATGCAGATATAAATGAAACAAATTATCCTAGTCTTTTCTATTGATGCAGAATAAATATACGCTTTTTTTAGTGATTTTCCTCCCCCCCCTTGGCAGAATAGACATCAGACAATTGTTTTGATTTTTATTGATGCAGAATATTTTGTCTCAGAACCATTGTAGAAAACCTGTTATTGATATGTATCATATTTTGCAGTTCTGAAAATAACAGCAAATTTATGGATCTTGTACATGTGACTTTGTTCTAAGGAACACGAAGCAATTGAATGTTCCTGGCTTTTCTAGAGATGACAAATATAGTTTTTTAGGAGTGTTTCCGCTCTGCACCCCCACCCACCCCTTCATTGGCAGCTATGTTAGCTTGTTATAAGCGAAACTAACAAGACATAATTCACACTCAATAAATGCATCTATGATTACATGTTTAGAATATTATCAATATGCACTCTAAGAACATCTGAACACGACAATTTATGATGCATGACAGTCAAGAACCAACAATCGTCTCACGAGTGAAACTGACCAAAACATCTCAACAGCCGCTCCCTCTGCACCCCTCAGACATAACACAGACTTCATGACAACCATCACAATACTGCACTCAGAAACACTCAAACACCCCCCCCACCTACACTCAGACATACAGCACAGAACCATACCAACATCACAAATACTGCACCTAAACATCTCAACACCCCCCCCCACACACTCAGACATACAGCACAAACATACAACATCACATGCATCACATCATAATATATGCACCTAACACCTCGACTGCTCAGAACTCATACAAATAAGTTTAATATTGCACTAAACACCTCAACACCCCCCCCATCACATCTTGTTTTACAGGAAAAAAGACATAACATTCACAAAAGTGCACCTAGTAAACATCTTCAGACTCAGACATGTATTCCATACTAATATCACATTCTGCAAAATCAAGACACGTATGCAACAGCACAGAACATGATGCAAATCTTAACAAATAGTCAGTTTTGAACCACACCAACAAGATCAATTCAAAGATAAATACTTATTATTGTCAGCATCACCACAGCACAAGCCTTAGTGAGTGCAGAATTCTTATGAGATGCTCCAGACAAATCAAAAAACAGCAGACATTTACATATGACAGAAGGCCATAAAACATCTACAAACCATTTACATATGTGACAGACATGAGAAAAACAGCATTGACTATTTACATTATGTACAGTACAGCTCAAAATAACTCACTGGAGCATTTACAGTGAACCAACATCCAAATATATAAAACATCAATTTACATGGACAGTACATATTTAAACTGTACAGATAGACAAGTACAAAAACACATACATATACTCTATACACCAATGACTATACAGACAAACTTATTATCAAACATCATTATACACTCAATGGCAAGCATTATGAGTTCTAGACATTAAGTCTATGCTAGTAATTGTGAAGTAAATGCATTATAAATTAAAGCAGATTGTTTTAGAAATAATGCAAAGGTGAAAACAGATTATCATTTATGCCAGTGTTGGTGTGATTGTATGTTCTATGATCAGATAGGTTTGTTAGTCATTGCTCATCTTACTTGTTAAAGATATGAGATTTGTTGAAGAAAGTAGATTTGTAGGTAGTTTTTGTGATGGTATCATATTATTATATGATATTTTACTTTGCCTCTCAAGTACATGAATCATGATTTAAACATGTTTAGATATTTATACTGATAAAGAACATACTTAATCTGTCAATTAATATAATGTCCAGAAATATGATTTTCAGATATATATTGGATATTGGATATTTTTATATAAAAACTCACTTTTTCACATTTTTTTCAAAGAAAAAAACTAGATTATGTTTTTATGTTTATATTATATTATAATTTTGCATCTCAAGTAAATGTATCATGATTTAGATATTATTCATACTGATAATACAACATAATTTTTGACTTAATCTGTCAATTAATATAATGTCCAGAAATATGATTTTCATATATATATATATATTGTATATACGTTCATACAACTATATGATATGATATTATATTGAGAAGTAAGCGTATGCACTGAAATTAAATATTTACTGATGCAATATTCACTAAAATATGACATAAGAGCTGATATAAGGTCCATTTACACTAAGAATGATAAAGTATGATATTTTAAAATAAACGTCACAGCCAAAAATATGGCTTATCTTTAGTATTTGTGTCTTGTTTCTAGAAATACTCTTGTTTTAAGAATATTTCACGTACCCCACTGGCAGATAATTCTACTTGTTTTAAGCAGAATGCACTTAATTTAGTTTTTTTCGCCTGGAAACAAGATTAAGATCTTAAGTTATTTTGCTCATCTGTCTTGATTAAAATTTGATATTTTGACTAGAAACGGACAAAAATACTAAGTAGGATAAGCCATTTTTTGCAGTGCAGTGATAACGACACAGAAACGATATCATTGGAATCATTTAAACAGTGACAGCCAATCAGAATCCTGCTTTAAAGAGCCGAGCATTTAAAGAGACAGGCGACATAAACGTGCGACTGTGACTGAAGATCCTCTGATTCTGAGATAAGGAGCTTGTCTGATGTGTTCATCTGAGCTTGATCTAATATCAGCGGGTTTATGGGTCTGTCTGATTTGTGCCGTGTCTCTGTGAAGGTCTGGGCAGCACGGGTCGAGTTCAGGTCATTCTGTTTCTCGCTGGATCTGGAGGTCTTCCACCCAATGAAACCACCTTCGCTAAACTCCTGCAGAAGCAGGGTTACACCACCGGCATCGTGGGTAAGACACGTGCATGTGTTAATAATCAGCCATGTACAGTACAGTCACGTGTACCTCTCTACAGATCAAACTTCATCAAATATGAGGCTCATTCACATTCTGCTATAAAGCAGCGATAACAAGTGCTCAGCTCACGTTAGAAATGCTCAGAATTATAAAAGCATTGAAGCGTGTAAGGTCTGTTTTGGGTTCTGTTTCATGTTCTTGTTTTTCATGTCTTTTATTTTGAAGTTAGTCGTTTGTGTCTTGCTTCCCTTGCCCTCGTGTCTCTTTGTGATTGGTTGTCATGTTCTCATTGGTTTGTTCATGTCATGTGACCCACTCTGTTTGCTATAAGTGACATGAAAAACAAGAACATGAAACAGAACCCAAAACAGACCTTACATTGCGATATGAAATTATCATATACTCATGTTTTTCCAAACCTGTATGACATCCAGGGAACCAAACACTGGGACGTTGACTGACAAAACAATAAATAAATCAATAAAAACATATTTCTCAAAATATATGAAAATATTAATTTCATGGATATACGATTATAGGTTTTATTGAGATTTTTATTTTATTTTCACAGATAAAAAACATGCTTTTTTAATATCATAAATAGTTTTTATTGATATTTAAAAATTGTTTTAACTTATTTTTGTCATTTTTATTTTTAGATTATTTTTTTCAATTTAATTTTAGTTACAATTTTAACAATTTTAGTTTTTTGGTCAATTTTATTAAATGATAAAAAAATGAGTAAATAATAAAAAAAAATGTTTTATTGATGCAGAATAAATCAAATTTTTTTTAATTTTATTTTTTTTTATTGATGCAGAATAAATCAACAATGTATCATTATTTATTAATTTATTAATAATAAATAAATAATATGCACACTAAAATAATACATTAATTTAAAATACACAATAAATAAAGATAAACAAATATTTAAAATACACATAAATAAATTTAATTAATAAATAAAATACACACTAAAACAATAAATTAATAAAAAATACACAATAAATAAAAATAAACAAATACATTAAAATACACATAAATAAATAAAATACACACTAAAACAATAAATAAATGAAAAATACACAATAAATAAAAATAAACAAATAATTAAAATACACATAAATAAAAGATGCACTAAAGTAATAAATAAAATAAAATAATAAATAAATAATATGCACACTAAAATAATACATTCATTTAAAATACACAATAAATAAAAATACACAATAAATAAAATACACATAAATAAATATGTAAAATATGCACAAAAATAATACATTAAATAAAAATAATAAATAAATAATATGCACACTAAAATAAGAAATTAATTTAAAATACACAATAAATGAAAATAAACAAATAATTAAAATACACATAAATAAATATGTAAAATATGCACTAAAATAATACATTAATTAAAAATAATAAATAAATAATATCCACACTAAAATAATAAATTAATTTAAAATACACAATAAATAAAAATAAACAAATAATTAAAATACACATAAATAAATAAATAGAATATGCACAAAAATAATAAAAAACAGCCAATACTTCTAAATGAATAGCTGTGTTCTCTCTCCAGGTAAGTGGCATCTGGGAGTGAACTGCGAGAGCAGGAACGATCACTGTCACCATCCCAACAATCACGGCTTCGACTTCTTCTACGGCCTTCCCTTCACGCTCTTCAGCGACTGCAAGCCCGGCGCGGGGAAAGGTGTGCTGCTGGACGTGCAGGAGAAGCTGTGGCAGACGTCTGCGCTGCTAACACTAGCCTTGCTCTCGCTGCTGGCGGTCCGAGCCGCCGGTCTGCTGCGGGTCCGCCGGACGCTCCTGGTGTTTCTGGCCGCTCTGTCTCTGCTGAGCTTCACCGTGTGGTTCGTGCCCTTTGAGCTCCTGCGGACCTGGAACTGCATCATCATGAGGAACGGAGAGGTGCTGGAGCAGCCCATGAAGCTGGAGACGCTGAACGCCAGGCTGATGAGCGAAGCCCAGCGCTTCGTGGAGAGGTGAAGCAGAATCAAGAGCCACCAGAATATTATACAGCACCTTTCATAACACAAGGACACTTCAGATAAAGATGATAGATAACAGGAACACAAATATACAGTCACATGATCAAACAAATAAAGCAGACTGAGTTCATCGTGTGTACAAGATAAGTAATACAAGCAAGCATGAATTGAACTAAATGAGGCCATTAACGAAGCATTTTATTAAATACGTGAGTTTTGAGAGCAGTTTTAAAGGGCTGGAGTGAAGAGACGGCACAAAGATATTGAGAAAGTTTAATAAATAAACAAATAAAATATGCACAAAAATAATAAATGCATTAATTAAAAATACATCAATAAAATACACATGCATATGTTCATAAATAAATAAACAAACAAATAAATAAAATATGCACAAAAATAATAAATACATTAATTAAAAATACATAAATAAAATACACATGCATATGTTCATAAACAAACAAATAAAATATGCACAAAAATATAAATACATTAATTACAAATACACACAAAATACATCAATAAAATACACATGCATACGTTCATAAATAAACAAACAAATAAATAAAATATGCACAAAAATAACAAATAAATAAATACAACCGGAGTTATATTAAAATAGTGCTGTCAAACTATTAATGACGATTAATCGCATCCAACATAAAAGTTTGTGTACATAAAATATGTGTGTGTACTGTGTATATTTATTATGTATGTTTATAAATTAAATATATTTATATAAAATATAAGAATATAAATATTTATATTTTCAAAATATAAACTGTATGTGTGTATATTTATATATACATAATAAATATACACAGTTCATATACATACAGTATATTATGTAAACAAAAACCTTTTGGAACGATTAATTGTTTATTTATTACCTTAAAATCCCAGGGGGGGGGGCTTCAAGTAAATATGCCAGTAAGTAACTTCTAATATACTTACCTCAAGTACCCAAGCACCACATATTTAATTTTACTGTAATAAAATAGTTTTTTTTTTTGTGATACTGCAATAAAATGGATATTAATTTAACAGTAAAATACTACAATTTAGGGTCTTTTTTTACAGTAATTAGATTTGTTGTGTGTAAATAAGCTTAATTTTCTTCATTCAAACTATAATTTATTATTTACTTTTCTTGTTCTTGACGTGTTTGGTGAGATTGACTCGTGATCCGCATGCACGCCTGCTTTATAATAATGTGGTAATGCAGAAAATATTAGACTTGTCCTGACAAATCATCTGTACGTCTGGTTGTGTTTCCCACGCACTCGTTTCTTGTGCCTACGGTGGGAAACGTCTTTGGGTTTAGGTTTAAGGTGATTATGAATGTTGTGGTTTATGACGTCAGACACAGAAACAGGCCGTTCCTGCTCTTCTTGTCATTGGCACACGTGCACACGCCCCTCTTTGTGTCCGAGGGCTTCGCCGGAAAGAGCAAACATGGGCTGTATGGGGACAACGTGGAAGAAGCAGACTGGATGATTGGTAAGTGACGAGAAAATAATTTCATGAATCAAATACAACTAAAGTGATCATTCACCCCAAATGAAAATGAGCTGTTGATTTACTCTCCCTCAGGCCATCTGTGATGTCAAATCAAATCAAATCAAATCACTTTTATTGTCACATCACCACAGCACAAGTGCCTTGGTGAGTGAAATTCTTATGAGCGTGCTCCAGACAGTGCAAAAAAACAACAGACAATTTACCTATGGACAGACAGTGCAAAAAAAAAAAAAAAAAAAACAACAGACAATTTACATATGGACAGACAGTGCAAAAAAAAACAACAGACAATTTACATATGGACAGACAGTGCAAAAAAACAACAAACAATTTACATATGGACAGACAGTGCAAAAAAAACAACAAACAATTTACATATGGACAGACAGTGCAAAAAAAACAACAAACAATTTACATATGGACAGACAGTGCAAAAAAAACAACAGACAATTTACATATGGACAGACAGTGCAAAAAAAAAACAACAGACAATTTACATATGGACAGACAGTGCAAAAAAACAACAAACAATTTACATATGGACAGACAGTGCAAAAAAAACAACAAACAATTTACATATGGACAGACAGTGCAAAAAAAAAACAACAAACAATTTACATATGGACAGACAGTGCAAAAAAAACAACAAACAATTTACATATGGACAGACAGTGCAAAAAAGCTGCACTGGAGCATTTACAGTGCTCCAGACAGTGCAAAAAACAACAACAATTTACATATGGACAGTACATATTTACAGACTGTACAGAAGACAGTGTGCAAAATACACGTACACATAGTGTACTATAAAGACACACTCAATTATCAGCGACACATTATACACCGTATGGGCACATCTACATTATGTACACTATCTATACATAATGTAGTCTATACATAGTAATAATGTGAAGGTGCAACAGATTATAAATTAACAGCAGATTGGTTGAGCAGCAGATAGATGTGCAAAGGTGCAACAGATTATTCATATGCAGTGTCGTGGATGTGCATTGTATGGTGTCCAGTGATAGCAGATAGGTTGTGTTAGTGCAGTGTGTGCGTGTAGTCCGGTTGAACTGTGTTAAAGTGCAGTGCATGGCATGTTGTGTGAGAGGGAGTGTGATGTAGGTGAGTTATTTGTGACTGTTCATTAGCCTGATAGCCTGAGGGAAAAAGCTGTCCCTCAGTCGGCTAGTGCGGGATCGGATGCTGCGGAGACGTCTCCCTAAGGGCAACAGAGAGAGCAGTCTGTGGGACGGGTGGCTGGAGTCTTTGATAATCCTCCGGGCTTTCCTTGTACACCGCCTGGTGTAGATATCCTGGAGGGAGGGAAGCTCACCTCCAACAATGTGGCGGGCAGTTCGCACGACCCTTTGCAGAGCCCTGCGGTTGCCAGCAGTGCTGTTTCCAAACCAGGCGGTGATACAGCCGGTCAGGATGCTCTCCACAGTGCAGGTGTAGAAGGACCTGAGGATTCTGGGGCTCGTTCCAAACTTCCTCAGCCGTCTCAGGAAGAAGAGACGCTGATGTGAGATCCTCAGTGATGTGAACGCCGAGGAACTTAAAGCTGCTCACCCGCTCCACAGGTGTCTTGTCGATGGTGATGGGTGTGTGTTCTCTGCTCTGTCTCCTGTAATCCACCACCAGCTCCTTGGTCTTGTCGATGTTGAGTGAGAGGTGGTTCTCCTGACACCATTTAGTCAGGGTACTCACCTCCTCTCTGTAGGCCGTCTCATCGTTGTCGGTGATCAGGCCTATCACCGTTGTGTCATCAGCAAATTTGACGATGACATTGGAGCTGTGTGTTGCTGTACAGTCGTGTGTGTACAGGGAGTACAGGAGTGGGCTGAGGACGCAACCCTGCGGTGCACCAGTGTTGAGGATCAGGGGAGATGATGTGTTGTTGCCCATTCTGACCACCTGACTTCTGCCTGTCAGGAAGTCCAGGATCCAGCTGCACAGAGATCTGTTCAGTCCTAGAGTCTGGAGCTTCGCAACCAGTGTGGCAGGCACTATGGTGTTAAATGCCGAACTATAATCCACGAACAGCATCCTCACATAGGTGTTCTTGTTTTCCAGGTGGGAGAGAGCAGTGTGCAGGGTGAAGGCAATAGCATCGTCTGTGGAACGGTTACTGCGGTATGCAAATTGTAGTGGGTCCAGTGAAGCAGGCAGCACAGAGCAGATGTAGTCTCTGACAAGCTTCTCAAAACACTTGCTGAAGATGGGGGTCAGAGCAACGGGCCTCCAGTCGTTCAAGCATGTGATTTTATTTTTCTTTGGTATGGGTACAATGATGGATTTTTTGAAGCACGAGGGAACCACAGACAGAGAGAGGGACAGATTGAAAATGTCTGTAAAAACCCCAGCTAGCTGGAAAGCGCATGCTTTGAGCACACGGCCTGGTATCCCATCTGGGCCTACGGCTTTACGGATGTTCACCCGTTTGAAGGATCGGGTTACATCCGCGACAGAAAGGGTGAGTGGACTGACCTCTTCTGCAGCAGCCGCGGCAGCGCTCTCTGTGTGTGCGGTGTTATCAGCCTCGAACCGAGCATAAAAGGTGAGATGTGGGTGAGGTTTTGGGTTCAGAACAACAGTAAAGAAGATTTTTAGCTGAAGCTGTGCTCCTTGGTGATTTATAAAGTGCAAGTTAATAGTTTTTATGGTTTCTCATGGTTTATGTAAAAAGATGAGCTGATGAAGACTAGTTCATTCACTTTATATGCTTTAGACATCCATGTTTCACATTATTATTGGGGTGCGTTAATGATATAACTGTGAATACATGATGTAATTGCATGATTGCATAAAGTATTGAATTAAATCAGTTCACAGAAAATAATCATATTTCCCTGTTTATCTGAGATTCTTGATTACAGGTAATAGTTATATTGTAAATAATATTCAGTTTCTTGCACAGACTGATCGTTTTGCTTCATAAGACCTCAAAATATTATCAGGAGCCGTAGGGATTCATTTTGTGTTGCTTTTTTATGCTTTTTTGACTCTCAAAGTGACTGCGCTATTGACTTGCTTTTTATGAATCACATGACTTCAGGTAATTTTTTTTACTGTAATATGGAAGAGGAAAAGTCAGCTACATCTGGGAAGGCCTGAAGGAGTGTAAATGACAGCACGTTTAAATTTTTGAGTGAACTGTCCCTTTAATTGAACAAACGCAAGTAACCTCAGATCACACGATCACAGATTACTCAGTTGTTTGAAACGTGACTCGCGGTGAATATCTTGTGTTTGATGACAGGTAGAATGGTGGAGACCATCGAAAGACTCGGCCTGTCGGAGAAAACCTTGATGTACTTCACCTCTGACCACGGCGGCCACATCGAAGAGGGTCCAAAAGGAGGCTGGAACGGAATCTATCGCGGTACGAAACACAAAAGCAGACATTTGGAGGAATGTTAATGCTGAAACTACATGATTCTGTGTCATTACTGACTCTCTTATGTTCAGGTGGTAAAGCCATGGGCGGCTGGGAGGGAGGAATACGAGTGCCGGGAATATTTCGCTGGCCTGGGCGTCTCACCCCGGGACGAGAAGTGGCAGAACCAACCAGTCTGATGGATGTTTTTCCCACAGTGGTGAAGCTGGCAGGTGGAGCGCTACCGGAGGACAGGTACAACACCAGAGCATGAATACTCAACACTATATTCCTCAGACAGCATCTAGTGCTGCAGAAAACACACACGTTTAACCTGTGAGGATTTGGAGCATTGCAATAATACATAATATATTATTAAAGGCTAGGAACTTCCTAGCAGCCACCTAGAACTGTATGATGTGTAAGTGCAGTCTGTGTGTGTTTGTGTGATTCTGTGAGGATTCTGGACGGTCGTGATCTGATGCCTCTGCTGGAGGCCAGAACCAATCGCTCGGAGCACGAGTTCATGTTCCACTACTGCGGCATGTACCTGAACGCTGTACGCTGGCACCCACCCGACAGTGAGTGACACACACACGCACACACACAGACACACACACACACACACACACACACACACACACACACACACACACACACACACACACACACACACACACACACACACACACACACACACACACACACACACGCACACACACAGACACAACATCAAACGATTATTTTGATAATCTATTAATCTAACGATTATTAGAACGATTATTCAACAAATCATTGATTATTCCACTGATTAATCAATAGACTTTGCTTTTGCAATTAGTTAAAATATTTTCAAATAAATAGCTTTTGAAAATCATGTGACCTTGGACCAAAAGACCAGTCATAAGGGTACATTTCTTGAAATTGAGATTTATGCATCATCTGAACGCTGATTCAATTATATTTCCATTGATGTATGGTTTCTTATGATCGGACTATATTTGAAAATCAGGAATCTGAGGGGGCAAAAAACAATAGAAATATTGAGAAAATCATCTTTAAAGTTGGTTTTAGCAATGCATATTACTAGTCAAAAATTATGTTTTTATATATTTATGGTACGAAATATCTATATGGAACATGATCTTAATATCTAATGATTTTTGTCATAAAATAAAAATGATAATTTTGACCCATACAATGTATTATTGGCTATTGCTACAAATATACCTGTGCTGCTTATAAGTGCGTCTGTGCTCCAGGGACACATATGTGATGTTTACAGTATATTAATTGAGTATATTAGCCAGTTGTGCATAACAGCAACTCATTCTGAGACCTAAACTGTAATGTTTTTGCACTAATCAAGACTAAACATGACTTCCTCAGGTGACTCCGTCTTCAAGGTGCATTTCTTCACACCGAACTTCTCTCCCGCTGGAGCCGTGGGCTGCTACAACATCAACATCTGCTTGTGTCACGGAGCGTTTGTGACGTATCACAGGCCCCCGCTGGTGTTCGATCTCAGCAGGGATCCGTCAGAGAGCCGTCCGCTGGCGCCGGACACCGAGCCGCGGTTCTCTGAGGTGCTGGAGCGGGTGGAGCGGGCCGTGACGGAGCACCGCAGGACCCTGACGCCGGTGGAGAAGCAGCTGAGCTGGGAGAAGGTGCTGTGGAAGCCCTGGCTGCAGCCCTGCTGCGGGATCTTCCCCTTCTGCTCCTGCGAGGAGCACACGGACACGGAGAACACACAATAAACACAGAACCACAGAACCACAGCTTCTTCTCTTATATCTCTTCTTCTCCTGCGAGGAGCACACGGACACGGAGAACACACAATAAACACAGAACCACAGCTTCTTCTCTTATATCTCTTCTTCTGCTCCTGCGAGGAGCACACGGACACGGAGAACACACAATAAACACAGAACCGCAGCTTCTTCTCTTATATCTCTTCTTCTGCTCCTGCGAGGAGCACACGGACACGGAGAACACACAATAAACACAGAACCGCAGCTTCTTCTCTTATATCTCTTCTTCTGAGGAGCACACGGACACGGAGAACACACAATAAACACAGAACCGCAGCTTCTTCTCTTATATCTCTTCTTCTGCTCCTGCGAGGAGCACACAGACACTAATAATCAGAATTATGAAATGTAAGCTAATCTTGCATTTCTGAGAAAAACAACTGAATTTTCAATTGTAAGATATAAACTCAAAATGCAAGGGAAGGGAAAGAAATCTGAATTGTGAAATTTAAACTCACAGTAGACTTTATTATAATTGTATTATGTGGTGGAAATAATCTTCCACACAGAACTCATGCTGATGTCAGGACGATGCCAAATGAAGGCATTAATGAAGAATAATTCAGAAGGAGCTCCAGCTGAACATGATGATTTAATATGAAGAGGATCAATCCTACTGTACGACATACTGTCAGCTCTTCATTATTTATGTCTGGATGTACTGGTAAAGTATTAAAGTTTGGAAATATTTCTACATTAAACTTTTTTTAAGAGGGAAATCATATTAGTTGCTTTTCTTTGTTCACAGTATCACAGTATAATTAAAGTGGGATGTTATTTTGTGGTTTTAGTTGGTTTGTGTTACTATAATGCCTCCTCTTTGATCAAAATCATAAAAAACAGATTTATAAAGGTTATGATGAACTCTGTCCAGCAGAGGACGCTGCAGCTGCATTCAGGAGCATAAATCATCTCATATTTGACTGAACAGAAACACAGATGTGTATTTACTTCTGAAGCATGTCCTATAAAAGTGAAAAAGGAACATAATGTACGTTTTTAAGTTGAAGTAGGTGGATTTTTTTTACATTTCACAATATTGTCTTTTTCTTTTGAATCTCACAGTTCTGATTTATTTCCTCATAATGTGAGTTATAAATTACAACAGCAAGTTTACATCTTACAAAATGGACATTTCCCTCATAATTCAGTCTTTTAATTCTTTTTTATTGCAACATGTTTTCATTTCATTAACTTATAAGAATTGAACCAATTTCTACTTCATTTTTTGAAGTTATATACGATTCAACTAGAGCTACTTGAGCGACTGAACTTGTTTTTAAGCTAAACTATGAAGATTTGTTTTGCAGTGATGTCATAGAAATATGTGCATGTTCAATATTTCCTCTATCATTTGCATATTGAATTATTGCTCTTTTCTTGCATGTATTGAGACATTCATAACCGCATCTATACTACGACAAAGCAGCTCTGATTTCCATCTCGTCTCATCTGAGAAACTCTTGATTATCAACAAACTCTTTTATCTCACAATTCTTGCAAGTTTACAACTTTACATTTTAATTTTTTTCCTTAAAATAGCAAGTTTACATCTCAAAATGTTTAGTTATTTAATATCTTGCATATATGCCATTTACAACCGCCCCTCTACTATAACAAAGCAGCTTTGATTTCCATCCTTAACAACATAAACTCATAAACAATGTAGATTCCCCTTCATGGGAACTTCGAACTGCGTCCCCTAGGGGTCGCTATTGGGGAACGCCGTCAGCGTGACCCATGCCTGAAGCATACATATATAAAAACACCACTTGTTGGCCGGCGACAGCCTATGACGTCACTACCGGCGCAACCACAGTTTAAGGGGCGCCGGGAGAATACATCATTCTCTTCTTCGTCTTTACTGGTCTGTTTGAAGCGTGCATTCTGGTAAGAATACAGTTTTCCTTGTATTATTATGACGAGCACTAGCAAGGCGTTCAGGAGGTTTGTGGATCCGTGTCCTCGTTATTTGACACCCGATGACACAATTGTTGCGTCTTTTGTTTGGGCAAGGAGCACGCACGCGATGTCCTTGAGGGAGCAATCTGCGTGCATTGTGAGCTGTTCTCTATGAGAAAGCTCTGCTCTCGTCTGTCCCTCTTTTCGAGGAAAGAAGGTCAGCCGTCTGCTTCCCGCGATTCGAGACCCACCGTTGCCGAGGCACGGAGGAGAATGAAATCGTGGGGTTCGCAGGTGGATCTGGCCAATTAGTTAGAGAGGGAGCTTTCCCTTTCGCGTGAGTCGGCCGGGAACAAGGGCGAGCTGCTGGATTATGATGATGCGATCTCTCTGACATCATCTGATCCGGCGGCTAGTGCTCTGCTGGGTTATGCCCAGGAAGAGCAGAAGATGGCTGAGGGTGAGGAAGTTGAGACTGAACTCTCTCAAATCTCCTGCCCTGCGTATGAAGAGCTGTTGGAGGTTATGGAACACGCCAGGGCTTGCCGTGGGAGCGAACCCAGATGGCGGCGCCGCGGGGACGTCTCGATGAACGATACCTTTCTGGCCATAAACCCCCAGCTCAAGTGAGCCTTCCATTTCTTCCTGATCTCTCTGAACTAGACGGATGTAATGTTACTTCCTCTACAGTTGAAAATCTGGGTGTTATATTAGACAGCAATCTATCTTTTGAAAATCATATTTCCAATGTTACAAAAACAGCATTCTTCCATCTTAGAAACATTGCCAAGCTACGGAACATGTTAAGTGTTTCTGATGCAGAAAAGTTAGTTCATGCATTCATGACCTCTAGACTGGACTATTGTAATGCACTGCTAGGTGGTTGTCCTACATCTTCAATAAACAAGCTACAGATAGTACAAAATGCTGCGGCTAGAGTCCTTACCAGGTCAAGAAAATATGATCATATTACTCCAATTTTACAGTCTTTGCACTGGCTACTTATTAAGTTTCGTATCAGTTACAAAATATTATTACTTGCCTATAAGGCCCTAAATGATTTAGCTCCTGCGTACCTAACTAATCTTCTATCATGCTACAATCCAACCCGCTCCCTAAGGTCGCAAAACTCTGGACTCTTGGTAGTACCTAGGATAGCAAAGTCCACTAAAGGAGGTAGAACTTTTTCATATCTGGCTCCTAAACTCTGGAATAGCCTTCCTGATAACGTTCGGGGTTCAGACACACTCTCTCTGTTTAAATCTAGATTAATGACACATCTCTTTAGCCAAGTATTCATATAATACATCTCACAATCTTGTACTGCCAGTCTATCTGAACAAATGCACATTATTATGCTTTAGCTTGGGTTATACTGATAATTTCATCCAGGGTTATTCCTGGATGGAACAACTGCTACGCTAATTGTCTTATTGTTTCTATGTTTCTGCCACAGGATTAGTAGTAACCCTTTATTGTCACTAGTCACAAGTACCAGTGAAATTAGCCATCAACCTGTCCATACATACACAACATACATATATGACAAGGGGGTAGACAGGACAGAAAGACAGGGAATTGAAGAAAAGAATACAGCATAACATGAGGAAGGTGAGGCGAAAAAAAATAACCCCCAGACTATGCTCCTTGGGGAGTACAGTGTGAGAACAGGAAAAACACCTCAGCAACAAAAAGTACATAAACCATAGACACACGACTTTGCCACAGGGGAAGTAATCCAGCTCCAGCAGGCAGCCATCCGGTCCCGCAGCCATTCTCGGCGCTGGTCACAGACCCGCCTGTCAGGCTGGCGTTTCAAAAGCGACAGAGGCGAGGGATGGGGGAGAAGAGGTATGTGTGTGTGTGTGTAGTAGTTTATAATCAATGTCTGTAGAATGGGGGAGGAAGCAAGAGCGTCTCACTGCAGTGCCCTTCCCAGGGGTAATTTTTCCAGCAGCGACTTTGGCCAGGCCACTGTGCGAGGGAGCCAAAAAGATAAGATTGTGATTGTTTTGTCTTGGGGCGAGTAACCGCATTCCAATTCCACGGCTACTCTCTCTGTCCATTGTGATCCCCAATATGGTCAATTTTCCGTTGCAAAGCCGTGAGCTTCTCCATGATAGAATCCATATTGCAATTAATAGTCTCAGTCTCAATGCTGACCGCTCTTCCCACTGCTTCCATCATGACGGGCAGCCTTGAGAGGCTTTGGACAGCTGTTCCCGTTTTCTGAATTCTTCGATAACCCAGGACAAAGCCTAATCCAATCAGCAAAATACCTGTTATCATGGTTCCGAATAGGTAGTTATCTTCAATGTCCTCCACGGAAAGAGCCGCAAGACATACGATTCGCCACCTCTCCCATGCGTCCATCGTATAGCCAGCCGCGAACGTTCCGTCAGGGCAGTCAGGTTCCCCAGAACCCAGGCTTCTCGACGAGAAGATGGTGTCAATTGCATTGAGAGACCAATTGATCAAATCCATAATCTTTCAGTTTGGAGAGCCGTGCAGAGAGAGTCTCTCAATAATGAGACGAGACAAAGGAGCAAAGCAGGGAAGATAAGGGTAAGGACGGGGAGTGAAAAATGCGACCGCCTCCGTTGAGAGCCAAAGAAAGAGTCTTTACCCTTACCCAGGGATTAACATCCCGTGGTAGCTAGGAATTACACAAGCTTCAGTCTGGATCCAACCCTTAAACGATCTGAGATGACCGAACACCTGAGAAGAGACGATGACGACCCCTCGGAGGACCTCAGAGGAAGCCAACCATCAGCGATTATACTGACTTAACCAAAGTCTTCCATAAATGGAGGATCAGCTCCTAGAGACAACCTCTACAGCCCTGAACGTCAGCGGAGTCTAGGACACATAGATGAGCCCCAGAGACAGATCTCCAGTGAAGAACTCGTCACCTAGGCAGCCATCGGGAAATGACCACTGGAACCAGTGGACCACTTACACTCTGACTTTGCTGCAGTTGGAACAAACTATTGGTTCGTCTGGCCAGAGGGGAACTGGCCCCCGACTGAGCCTGGTTTCTCCCAAGGTTTTTTTCTCCATTCTGTCACCGATGGAGTTTTGATTCCTTGCCGCTGTCGCCTCTGGCTTGCTTAGTTGGGGAATCTTCATTTCCAGCAATAGCATCGACTTGATTGCACAGATATTATTTAAACTGAACTGAGCTGGACAATGCCATTAATAAATTCAATAATGAAATGCATTCAGCTGAAAATTGAGTGTTAAATCCTGTCATTTTACATTATTGACACAATTTGCCTATTTTGTTACTGTGCAGTGCTTTGTTACAATTTGCATTGTTAAAAGCGCTATATAAATAAAGGTGACTTGACTTGACTTGATCTCCATACGGAGGTTGAGAAGGAATGGAAAAATACGTTTTCCTCTCGCATCCATAGATTCCAGCATACCAGTTATGCTAACATTGCAAGAATGCGTGAAAGCGGCTATGAGAGGATGCCCCCTGTAGAAGAGACTTCTCTAAAGGTTCCCTCCTTGCCGTATAAGCCCCTTCAGGATACATCACGCTTAAATGGCAGGGTGTACGCAGCAGCAGGTCAGGCGGTCGCTTCGTTGCACACCATGGCGGTGCTCCAGGCGTACCAGGCGGATCTGCTGAAAGACCTGGATAACGGTCAGGGCTTTTCACCTGACGAGGTAGCTGAACTGCGCCGCACCACAGATTTGGCCCTCCGTGCCACCAAGCAGGCTGCCACTGCTATGGGCAGGTCTATGGCAGCCATGGTGGTAACGGAAAGGCATCTGTGGGTGAATCTGGCAGATCTCGAGAAGAAAGAGAAGGGCTTTCTTCTCGACGCTCCAATCTCGCCTTCCGAGCTTTTCGGTATGTCCGTCGGTGGTCGAGAAGTTCAGGGAGGCGAGGGCGCGCTCAGCGGCCTTCAAAACCTTCATTCCAAGAAGGTCCAGGTCTGAGCCCGAACAAAGCAGGGGTCCTGGCCCGTCCTGATCTGAGGATCGGAGACGGGCACAGAAGGCTAGTGTCGCAACTCGTGCCCCTCCCCCACCTGCGGGTAGGGGTAGAGGGAGGTACAGGTCAAAGAGAGGTAGGCAAGACCTGAGGAAGGTGATCCAGATGAAACGTCCTCAACAACGTTCTCGTCTGGACCAGAGTAAAAACTAACATCTACTCCCTTCCCTCGGGGGGCTTTATCACCGGCCCTTAGCTTCCCCTCTCAAAATTCCCTTGCAACCATTATCTACCCCACCTGACCGAGGTTAGGTGGGAACCTAAAACTGCAGTCAGACTGGACCTATGATGAATTTGGTCAGGTTCTATGTTCATCGAAACTGCCTTACTGATGGTCCGGACCTGAGGCCTCCCCGGAGGTTTCCATGGAAACCTCCTCGGTCTTCAGGTTATTCTGGTCTGCAATCCCCAGATCCGTAGGTCCTTATCAGAACTGGGACGCCCTTTACTGTCTCCTGCCCCGAGGGGCCTCCTGTGGAGGGTTTCACTAGTCATGTGAGACCAGCTACTGAGTCTCTCACTCTGAGGAGTGAGTTCTGGCCGCTCTAGCTGTCATTCAGCAGCTTCAGGTTGTTAGGCCTCTTCATGCTCCGCTTACATCGCCCTCCCTGTTGGTCGAGCTAGCATTGCTCCCCTCACCTTAGAGGGTCACCTATGAGCATGCCGCTCCCTTCTGAGCGTTGTCGGTAGAGCTAGCATTGCTCCCATCACCTAGAGGGTCACCTATGAGCATGCCGCTCCCTTCTGAGTTCCCTCTCATTCTGAGGAATGAGTTCTCCGCTCCCCAGAGCTCTGTGATAGGTCGCTCTCCTGTTGGTCGAGCTAGCCTTGCTCCCCTCACCTTAGAGGGTCACCTATGAGCATGTCGCTCCCTTCTGAGCGTCCGAGTTTTTTTTTTGCAGTGCAGGTACATTTATTTATTGAGCATATTTTCATCACGCAGACACCGTCAAAGAGACACAAATGGCATGTGCTTTTATACAGGATCCTTTAGATGAGGATCCTGAAACATTAATTCAAAGGGAGTTACATTAACCTAATAATTAGTATTTCCTTTATTTTTCCAGTGTGGTTGGATGCATTGATGACACTCATATTCCCATCATTGCACCTCGTGAAAATGAAACAGATTATTGTATGGAATGGAAAGATGCCAGATGGAAGGGTAGTATGAGATTCCTTCATCAAGGTGGCGCCGCGTATGGCTGCTGTGGAGTGGAACGCTTCCATTCTTTTACTGTTTTTGTTTGTTTGTTCTGTGTTAGTCATTCTCTTACTATCCGATTTACCAGAGATGAACTACTGGACATAAGGCAATGTTTTCCAGTTTTTGATTATTCAGACGCTTTGTTGGATGTTCTAGTCGGAGGGGCAGCGGTCCTAGTCAAACGCGCGCTCAGATGAAAAAGAGGGAAGTGCGCTGGCGTGTTGGTTCAGCTCTGTGAGCGCGGATTACGAACAGCGCACCCTAGTATTCATCTAGTGAATCTCCGATCCCTTCCTAACAAAACGGATGAACTACTTCTCCTCACCCGCACAAACAAGGATTTTTCAAACTCTGCTGTATTGTGCTTCACTGAAACTGAAACCTGGCTGAAAGCCTGACTGAAACGCGCTTCCTTTGCCGTGTTACCAGCTGTTCAGAGCAGAACGCATCACAGAGTTAACGGGGAAAACGAGAGGTGGTGGACTATGTTTCTACATAAAGGAAGGTTGGTATACAGACATAGCAACTCTTAAGATGACGTGTTATCCTAATTTAGAGGCGCTCTTCATAAACTGTAAACCGTTCTACTCGTTTTACTCTTTCATTCTTGGGAATGTGTACATACCTCCGGACGTATGAACTGAAAGCCCCCTCCCTTCCTCCCCCACCATTTTACCTGTGCATAAAGTCTGTGAAGAGGATGTGAACCGGATCTTCAGAAAACTGAATCTAGGAAGCTCCAGGAACAGAAGGTATTTCACATGCCTTTCTAAAAGTCTGGCCTTCATCTTTACACAGATCTTTAACAGATCTCTGGAGCTGTGCGAAGTTCCCTGCTGCTTCAAATGCTCCACCAGCATTCCCATCCCCAAAAAGCCCAAAATATCTGGCCTTAACGACTACAGACCTGTCGCTCTCACATCAGTGGTCATGAAGTCATTTGAGTGACTGGTCCTGGCCTACCTGAAGGACATCATTGGACCCTTGCTGGATCCTCTTCAGTTTGCCTATAGGGCAAAAAGGTCTGTGGATGACGCAGTCAATATGGGACAGCATTACATCCTGTAACACCTCGACAAAGCTGGGAATTATGCAAGGATCTTATTTGTGGACTTCAGCTCGGCCTTCAATACCACCATGCCTGACCTTCTCTCAGACAAACTCATACAGCTCTCTGTGCCCACCTTCATCTGTCAGTGGATCACCAGCTCCCTGACAGACAGGCAGCAGCTAGTGAGGCTTGTCAAACTCACATACAGGACTCAGAGTTGAGTTCTCTTCCCACTGCTCTTCTCCCTCTACACAAATGACTGCACATCTAAAGACACCTCTGTTAAGCTCCTGAAGTTTACGGACGACACTAAAGTCATCAGCCTCATCAAGGACGGAGATGAGACTGCTTACAGACAGGAGGTGGAGCAGCTGGCTGTCTGGTGCAGTCACAACAACTTGGAACTCAACACGCTCAACACAAGTGGAGATGATATTAGACTTCTGGAGGAATCCCCCTGCACTTCCCCACTCATCATCATGGACAGCACTGTGGCTGAAGTAGAGTCATTCAGTGTCCTGGGAACCACCATCTCCCAGGACCTGAAGTGGGACAATCACATTGACTCTATTGTCAAAAAAGAGTCATATATCTCCTCTGCCTGCTGAGGAAGTTTAACCTGCCACAGGATCTGCTGAAACAGTTCTACTCTGCCATCATCGAGTCTGTTCTCTGTTCATCTATAGCTGTTTGGTTTGGCTCAGCTACCAAAGCAGACATCAGAAGACTACAACGAACAGTCAGGACTGCTGAGAGGATGATCGGTGCCCCTGTTCCCAGCCTCCAAGATCTTTATATCTCCAGAGTGATAAAAAGGGCAAAGACAGTCACTCTGGACTCCTCACACCCAGCTCACTCTCTCTTTGAACTGTTGCCCTCTGGCCGGCGCTACAGATCACATAGCATCAAAACAACCAGACACAAGAATAGGTTTTCCCCCAGGCCATATCCCACCTGAACAACACATAACACACCAGTACTGCACATCTGTAAATAACTCATCAAACCTTCATCTGTACATAGGACACATGCACATTCACAGTTCTGTCTATGGACATCTTTTTTTTTTTCTGTATATTTACATTTTTATTACTGGTGTTATTTATAATTTATTGTCTATTCTCTTCATTATTAGTGTTTTTATTACCTTAACTATTAGTTGTCAGCACTAAGTTTGTACTTCTGTACTGGAAGCTCCTAACACCAAGATAAATTCCTTGTGTGTGCAAACACACTTGGCAATAAAGCTCTTTCTGATTCTGATATATGCTGTAACCACCACTTGCTAAATAAATACTATTGATTCACAATTTATTTGATCATCTTCATTTTCTACAAATACAAAAGAAACAGTTATTCTTTTGGATTTTTATATTTTTACAATATTTGGTATTGTGGCCATCTCCTCTTCATATGTTCTTCATTATTTTGTGAGCTTCTGCTTCTTGCTGTTGGTTGAGTAGAAGTCAAATGTTAATGTCATTACTCTGATTAAGAAATGTACCCGGAGAATGTTTCATAATGTGACAAGAGCATTAGACTATGTAGTGACATAAATAGCTGTTTTGTCACTTGAGGTGTTGTAGGGTGGTTTCTGACGCGTGAGATCCAAACAAGAAAATCGTCCTCTAAATACTACTGCTTTATCAGATTTACATTTACATTTATGCATTTAGCAGACGCTTTTATCCAAAGCGACTTACATTGCATTCAAGTGACAGTTTCTACATTTTATCAGCTCTTGCTTTCCCTGGGAATCGAACCCATGATCTTGGCGTTGCTAACGCCATGCTCTACCCCGCGCGGCGACCGTGGATTGTTTAGCTAAACGGCCCTAAACCGTTTCCCATTCATTCTCAATGGTAGTGCTAAACCACTACGGATGTAATATTCTTTCGGCCGCTAGCGCTCCCGTGGCGCACTTCCGGGTTTCGGCGTCGCGGGAAGTTTGAATTCACAGAAGAAGAAAACACTGCGGCGATCGCTAGTGTTGTTTAATTCAACACATTCTCGTCTTATTTATCAAAGGTAAGATGCTTTATGCGACATCAGTTTATGTTTTGTTACCAAACTTTACCCCGTTGGGCTTTGTTTACCGTTGATCATCGTGGGGTTGTTTGTTTGCATGCCTAATTATGAATGAACATGGCCGTAGTTTACCTTTCTTTGTATTGTTTGTCATCATTAACACTCATTTGTTGATTACAAGCTACATTATGAATGCACATAGCTGTAGTTTACCTCTCTGTGTATTGTTTGTCATCATTAATACATCATATGTTGATTACAAGCTACATTATGAATGCACATAGCTGTAGTTTACCTCTCTGTGTATTGTTTGTCATCATTAATACATCATATGTTGATTACAAGCTAAATTATGAATGCACATAGCTGTAGTTTACCTTTCTGTGTATTTTTGGCATTAATTATTACATCATATGTTGATTACAAGCTGCATTATGAATGCACATAGCTGTAGTTTACCTTTCTGTGTATTGTTTGTCATCATTAATACATCATATGTTGATTACAAGCTAAATTATGAATGAACATAACCATTATTTTCATTGTTGTAATGATATTACATGTATTCAGCTGTTCAAAAAGCTTTTCTGACCATGGTTTTACTGTAGTAACCATAATTTAGCCATAGTATTTTAGTTGTAGAGTCACAACAATAAATGTACCATTTTCCTGACTGTATTGGGCTTTATATTTGCATGAAACTGTAAATGAATATCAGTCTGCCAAAACAGCAGGGTTACTGCAGTATTATAGTGTGTTTGTGTCTGTAATATAATGATAATTTTTTTAATATGTTTTAATTTTTTTATTGTGTTTTCTTGTAGAGACCACTACTCGTACTCGTGTCCTTGCTGTCATCTTTTCCTGGTACACGTCCAGATCCAGGTAAATATTGGACACATTAACATCATTCACAAAAGGGTTTTTAAGGCTTAAAATGTCTTTATTTACCGTTACACAAATCAATGCCTTAAAGTTTTAAATCAGAGCAGAAAGTCTTAAATTCAGAAAATGATGGATACAAAGCAAAAAAATGATTGAATCTCTTCCTCTGTGTTCTGTCTTGTTTTCTAGTACAAATATCAAACATCTTTCAATCAAGATATGTTTAATTCAGATGCAAATATAAACAAAGTCTTGAAAAATGTAATAAATTAAATGAGTTTATTCTTAAAACAATAACAACTATCTGTCAATGAGTAATCGAAACGTCCCTTTAAATTAAGGTTACTATTTTGCCAATTATGGCAGATATTAGTTCTTGTTTTAATCACTTCAAACAAGACTTTGTATTTGATGTTATTTCGTATCTCCAGTAAATGTATCTGTATTTAAGAATCTTTAGGCATTTGCACTGGAAAACAAGACAAAAATACTGAGGAAGAAGCATTTTTTTGCAGCATGATCTGAAGCTACAGTAAAAGATATTTCCATATTATAGTTTCTCATTAGTTTTTCAGTGAGCTTTTGTAAAAATGAATTAAAATTATGAATGCCTGTTGAAAATTGTATTTTCAAACTCGGAATTTAATACAACTCATCGTGTTTCTCTCCAGACATTTACATTATAAAGAACATATTTGTGTTTTCCCTCATTTGTTCCTCAAATTTGATTTACTTGATCTGAAAAAGGTATTTTCTTACACATTAAACTAAATATTCAACTTGTTGTAGACATCACTGCTGTCCTCACAGTTTTCATACCATGGTTCCCACGTTGAGCCTCAATCAGGATTTTCAGAATGCAGAAATTAATTCATTTTTTCCCCTCTGTGTAGGAACTACATACACACACCTCTGCCTGTGCTGGACCTGTGAAGACCGATGGTACTGGACCACAAACACAGAGCCCATTGACAACTTGCTTAATAAACACCATGTGAAGAAGGACATCCTCGGGAGTGTGCAGCAATGGTCCACAAGTCCTCGACTGATCCAAACAGCATGCTCCATTCAGCCACAAACCTGCACATTTCACAGTATGTCATGCACCTGGCCAAACTGCTCAACACCAGATTATGTTAAACAACTCCAGAGAAGAAAACCAGACTTGTCTTGCTTATGGACAGCCAAAGATGGTTCCTCTATCCCCTTTTTTTCTTAATCAGCGAGGCCCTGTCAGGTTCTTCTACTGTTCCACAAAGGGTTTTAATGCCTACAGCGATGAAGGACTAACAAACTGTAGTGTTCTTTAAGAGTGAACATAAGGACACAAAGAAACGCGTGGAGGAGAAAGGACATCAAAAACGCAAAAGGCCTGAAACTGGACACGTTAGTCGCTTGTGCAGATTTTGTAAAATGCAACTGTAGCGGGGCTCAAACAGTCCTCACATACACATGTGTGGGTGTCATACACATACATACACATGTGTAGTCCTCACACAGGCTTTCCTGGCATAGCAGGGAAATATGTTCATTGCCCTGATCAAGTCTTTTTCATTTACCAACCTCAGAACATGCAGAAAGATGACCTGGAGAGAGTTTAAAGAGTCTGCATTTTACAAGATGGAAAGACAGAAATGGCTGGCAGAAAAAAAATATATATATTTGTAATATTTTACCCCTTAGAAATATTTAACTGATGTATATACTGTATAGTTTGATTTGTTTATTTTTCAGTGTGAGATTGTAATATGTATATATTGTCAGAAATGTATTTTTCCTCATACTTCATTATTTTGGATCAATATTTACTAATCTTGTTTGTAAATATCAACATTTTCTATTTACTAAAAAGAGCATTTAATAAAAGCAACTGAAATGTACAAATTGCTTCATGAGTGCCGTGTTCTACTTTATAGGACTTATATTTGACAGTTTCTATGGTTACGGAAGCACTACTTAATTGGTCATATAACTTAAGTGTGTCTTCTATTATTCCATCACTCTATCAATTGTTTATATATAATTGTTATTTATTACTAAGTTGAGTTCAATTTAAATGCCTCTCATTTACATTTCAAAAGACATGTAATATAACCATTCATGCTTTTAATATAACCATGGCATGTTATATTAATATTATTTTACTGTTTCTTTTATTATTAATAATATATTCATAATACTTTGGAGTATAAGTCATGTGTATATACTGTAAATTTTGATTGATTTATTTTTCAGTGTGATATTGTACTATATATAGTCACAATTATTTTTTATTTCTATTGTTTTAATTTGGATCTTAAAAAGTGCTTATAGCATTTAATAAAAACAACAGAAAATGACAAATTTATTAATGAATTATTATTGGTGTTATATGGTATTTTTCATAGGACAAATACTTGATAATATCTATGGTTTTGGAAACACTTAATTGAACATTTAACTTAAGTGTGACTTAAATTATCCCATAACTCAATCAATGTTCATGTAGTACTTTAATATTACTTAGTTTTACTTCAATTTAAATGCCTTTTTTTCATTTCCACAGCCATTTAGTAGAGACCATTATTATAATATTCATGTTTTCATATAACCATGTCATGTATATTATTATTTTACTTTATTTAATTGAATACTAATAATTTATTCATAATACTTTGCCTTGTAATAATACTAATCATAATACTATATAATAATATATAATACTAGATACATAATATATAATACAATACATAATATTCATTTATTCATAATACTTTGCCTTTTTGAAATCCAAAAAGGCAAGGCACACATTTCAAATACTTTGCAGCTGTAATGTATTGTTATATTTTACAATTTCGTTTTATAAAAAGTTTCAGTCCTGTGTGAGCTGGATTCGAACTCACGATCCAAAGAAATACATGAAAAAATCGGATTGGCTGTGACATCATTTCCGCTCTTTGGTCAGCTGTTTGAAATGCTTCAATCTAATTGGCTGTCACTGAGTTCCAACTATCCACGGCTGGCCCCCGCGAGCTACAGGAAAGCTTTATTCATCACACCGCTCGTACAGGTCATCTTAACTCACATTTCCTCTGCACAATGCACAAAAAATCCCATCGGATGCCTTCACATATTTACCTCCAGACACGGTCAAAAAATGTAGTGCTTCCCTCTAATTACACACCTGACTTTCTTACTCTTTGCCTACCTATATACTCAATAAGGCCCACACTCCACCCAGTGGTCACAAAACAGAATTACAGGAGACATAATGGCTCTTATCTGGAAAAAGCTGCTGCACATTGAAATGAATTATAGACTTTTCAACATTTTTCATATATATGTGTGTGTGTGTGTATTGTGAATGTATAAGTAAATACGACTTGAGAGGCTGTTCATGTCCAATTTCCGATTAGGAAACTTGTATAGGGTCATTCCAATAGCATGTGAAGGAAGCATTAATATGTAAAATGTTTGTCAGTCAACCTAAACCCATGAACCTTTTATGCTTAAAGCTTTACCTGATTTAATTATGTTTTTCAAGATTCAAGATTTTTTTTTGTCACTATACTAAAGTACAGCGAAATTAGAGCAATCCATACAGTGCAATCACATATAAATGAGTGCAAGCTAAACATCTAATGTAATTAATAAATAATAAACAGTAACAGCTAAACGAACAGTCAGATATTGCACAGCAAATTGCACGATGGGCAGAAAAGTGCAGCTTGATATTGCAAACAATAAAAGAGAGGTAAGTGCAACAGAATATACACACAAACACAACAGAATAATAGAAGAGTAAACTTATACTAAATAGACACACACAAGGGTATACAGAGGGTGTTGTTGACCTGTGTCGGTTGAGATGTGCCATCAGATTGGTGTGTTTCTCATTTTGTATGTGTGTGTGTGTGTTGTGTGTTTATTCTGACAGCATTCATCTCTGGGATTAAACTGTTCCAAAGTCTATTGGTCCGTGATTTGATGGACCTAAAACGTTTACCAGAGGGCAGCAATTCAAACAAACGATGTCCTGGATGGAAGGGATCCTTTAAAATGTTCAGTGTATAAATGTATGTATAAAATGTTTTGCTGCTGCCACGTTCTTTTATTTTGTTTGCCCCTTGTCTGTCTTTCTCAGTTCACGTGTTGTCCATTAACAAGCCCATTAGTACTGGTGTGGTTTAGTATTATACTCCTATGTTTCCTGAGTTAATTTGTTCTGTCTCTGTCTGTGTTAAGTGTGTTTTGTAGTTTGTAGTTTACAGACGCTCCCTTAAACACTACAGATGAGTGTCGGCGCCATCTTTGTTTTTCGTAACTAAAAGTGAAAGTAAATGTTCAGAGTTGTGTTTCTCCATGTTAACAGCCAGAATCGATTCTATACGGAATATCAGTGTTTATGTGAACCTTTATCAAAGCTAAGTGATGATTTACGTGTAGCTGCTTCATAGAAAGGCGGTGGATTTTGTGAATCTGTGTAAATAAGGTGAGTGCTGATGATCAGGTGCTTTACAGTGACTTCCGCATTCATATTTCCTCTAAAAGACGTATGTTTATATGTTTTAATATTGTCTTTTTCAAGCAGATGAGTGTGGTTTGATTGGTGTTTGGTGTTTCTGTGGTTTATTTGATCATTTGTTAACACACGACTAACATTGTGTATCTGAGTCTCATGATCTGTTTCTCTCAGGATCCGTTCAGATGAATTATTGTGTTTGTTTGTCATTTCCATTCAGAGTCAGTGCTGGAGATCAGATTCTGTTTCATCATGGATCACACACAAACATCCACAGATGAAGATGTTTCTCCAGGATGCAGGTACTTTCAATAAACACTGTATTAAATCACCTTCAATGATGGGAGATGGAGTCTCCACCGTGTTTTTGTGTCTGGAGACTTTTTTTTTTTTTAAGATGTTTTGTTAAGATATCTGTTCTATTATAGTTCATATCATCAGAAGAGATCAGAAGCAGAGTTCAGCTGTGTGTCTATGAGGAGTGCCGCGTCTATGGATCATCCAACAATGTTTAAGAGTGGAGATACAAAGACTGATCTCAGGTACATTTTTATATAAATATAATTATAGCATGTCATTTTATATAATCAAAATATTGTAAATAGTATTTTCTATAATATATGATGAACTTCCTATTGTTAATAGATATTTGTTTTTCTTTATCTGATATTTTAACATATACAGTCAGGTCCATATTAAGGCTGTGCGATTAATCAAATTCAATTAACATGCACATCTCGACAGTAAAGCCGGTTTCTTGATTAGCAGTAAATCTCCATCAGCTGTTTTCAGATGGAGCGGCAGTTAATACACAGAGCTGTAGTTCAATGATAAGCTAGGACATATCGTGTTTTTAATCGCAGATGAATCGTTTTCTTTTGTTTTCTTTTTTTACCTATATTTATATATATTCTCTTGTGTTGTGCTACATATTTTGTACTGTCCATTGACCTGACCTGATTTACATTTCACTATGGATTATATTCCCTATAATTGAGTATGTGACGAATAAAAGAACCTTGAACCTTGAAGGATTAAATCTGTTTTGTTATAGTTCAGTTCATCAGAAGAGATCAGAAGCAGAGTTCAGCTGTGTGTCTATGAGGAGTGATTGGTCTATGGATCGTCCAATAATGTTTAAGAGTGGAGATACAAAGACTGATCTCAGGTACGTGTTTATGTTTAGTGCATCCGAAATAAAAGTTTGTGTTCACTTTATTATACAATTATTGTGTGTATATAAATACACATATCCATGTATACATGTAAGAAAAAATGCTATGTTTACATATTAAATATATATATATATATATATATATATATATAAATGTAAATATTTTCAAAATGTATAATGTATGTGTGTGTGTATTTAAATATGCATAATAGATATACACAGTACAGACATAAATTATGTACAAAAACTTTTATTTTGTATGCAATGAATCGTTGCCCAGCACTAATATCATGTCATTTTATTTTATCAACATAGTGTTATCTTTATTGTTTAATATCTTTATCTGATATTTTAATATAGTGTTACACAGAGAGATGCATTTGTGCATCATCTTGTGTAATAACATTGTAAACTAAATGACCATTAAGTGTTCTTTACATTGATTGTTTAAATTATATATGAATATGTACTTTGTTGAATATGGTAAAGGATTGACTTTAATCTCTCTCTGTTATAGTTCAGTTCATCAGAAGAGATCAGAAGCAGAGTTCAGCTGTGTGTCTATGAGGAGTGACGCGTCTATGAATCAACCAATAGATTATAAGAGTGAAGATACAAAGACTAATCTCAGGTCTAATATTTCTGTAAAATATTATTTGATTATGATACAGAATACATAAAAGACACTTTGCTCATTAGTTTATTTAATAATGCAGTATTTTAATTTTCCAGGCATGAAGTCCTCAACAGGTTTAGATCAAATCTGCTGAAGAAGTTTGGTCGTCTGTATGAGGGAACAGCGACGCAGGGAAACCCAACACTCCTGAATGAGATCTACACAGAGCTCTACATCACAGAGAGTGAGAGTGGAGAGATCAGTAATGAACATGAGGTGAGACAGATTGAGACACAATCCAGGAGAGCAGCAACAGAGGACACAGCCATCAAATGCAATGACATCTTTAGACCTTTACCTGGACAAGACAAAGACATCAGAACTGTGCTGACAAAGGGAGTCGCTGGCATTGGAAAAACAGTCTCTGTGCAGAAGTTGATCCTGGACTGGGCTGAAGGGAAAGAGAATCAGGACGTCCAGCTCATATTTCCACTGCCTTTCAGAGAAATCAACCTGATGAAGGACAAAACACTCAGTCTTTCAGATCTTCTTCATGTCTTTTTCCTTGAAACTAAAGAGATAGAAATATCCAGTGATGAATATAAAGTGTTGTTCATCTTTGATGGTCTGGATGAGTGTCGTCTGTCTCTGGATTTTCAGAGTGATGTGAGGTTGTGTGATGTAAGTGAATCAGCCTCAGTGGACGTGCTGCTGATGAACCTCATTGTGGGGAATCTGCTTCCCTCTGCTCTCATCTGGATCACCTCCAGACCAGCAGCAGCTGATCTCGTCCCCTCTGAGTGTGTCCATCGAGTGACAGAGGTACGAGGCTTCAATGAGCCACAGAAGCAGGAATACTTCAGGAAGAGAATCAGTGATCAGAGTCTGGCCGATACAATCATCTCACACCTGAAGTCATCAAGGAGCCTCTACATCATGTGCCACATCCCAGTGTTCTGCTGGATCTCAGCCGCTGTTCTGGAGAAGATGTTGAGTCGAGCAGAGAGTGGAGAGATTCCCAAGACTCTCACTCAAATGTACACACACTTCCTGATCCTTCAGACCAACATCAAACATGAGAAGGACTATGAGAAGAAGGTGACAGATGAAGACATGATCCTCAAACTGGGGAAAGTGGCTTTTCAGCAGCTTGTGAAAGGCAACCTGATCTTCTATGAGGAAGACCTGAGAGAGTGTGGCATTGATGTGACAGAAGCATCGGTGTACTCAGGATTGTGCACTCAGATCTTCAGAGAGGAGTTTGGCTTGTATCAAGGAAAAGTCTTCTGCTTTGTTCATCTGAGCATTCAGGAACATCTAGCAGCTCTATATGCGCACCTCTCCTGTACAAACCACAACACAAATGTGTTTGAGCCCATCATCCAACACTCTGAATTGAAGAACCGGTTTCAACATGTTTCATTATCTGAGCTGCATCAGAGAGCTGTGGATGAGGCTCTACAGAGTAAAAATGGACATCTGGATCTTTTCCTGCGGTTCCTTCTGGGTTTGTCAGTAAAGTCTCAACAGATGCTTCTACAACAAATAATGAAACTGAAAAGAAGCAGCTCTGACAGTAATGAGAAATCAGTTGAGTACATGAAGATGAAGATCGGGACCATTGACTCTCCAGAGAAATCCATCAATCTGTTCCACTGTCTGAATGAACTGGGTGATCGTTCACTAATGGAAGAAATACAACAGTATCTGAAATCTGGAAGAATAAAGGAAGCCAAACTCTCTTCATCTCAGTGGTCAGCTGTAGTTTTTGTGTTGTTGACATCAGAAGAGGAACTGAATGAGTTTCGTCTTGATAAATTTGTTAAAGGAAAGAATGATCCTGAAAATATGGAAGTTCTTCAGAAGCTGCTGCCTGTGATTAAAGAATCCAGATTCGTTCTGTAAGTATCACTGAGAACAATCACTTCGCTGTTAAAACATTAAGAAAATCAAAGTTAAAAGCTCATAAATCTTCAGTGCTGCAGATGTTGTTCAGAGTTTAGTGGCCAGTATTTTGATGTGTTTTATATCAGATCAGTGACACCGTTAGATTCAGAGACAGAGAAGTGATTATACAATTGTTTTGGAATTTAATAATTTGTCATTTTTAAAGGGGTCATGAACTGCCTCTGTTTTTTTATTTTGTACTGTTTTCTGAGGTCCACTTTTACATAAATTTTTTGCATCAAACACATTATTTATAAGCCATCTATAATGCATATATTATTAATGAGCTATTTTCTGTGCTGTTTTTGACCCCTCATCAGAACGCTCTGTTTGAATAGACGTGGAGGATTGTAGACTCAGAAGTAAACGCCCCCCTGCTGTGATTGGCTAATAGTTGTGTGTTTGACAGTCTACGTCCTTCACAGATGGACAATGCTGTGATTTAGATCAAAAACACATAAATAACTCGATACATATCAAACAATCTGAAGAGACAAAGCAATAGTGATCACGTAATAAAAACAGTTACTCACACTTGTGTGGTGCCACATCGGATCCAATATAGTCGACACAACATCGTCTTTTAGTTTCAATCTTTCTGAAAATCCCACGTCAAATTGTGCCTTGTTAATCTGCCATACCAAACAATACCACAGAGAGATGCCAAAGGACTGCATATAAACTACTATACGGGTCCATTCACAATCACTAAACACACCAAAATACAAATGAAAAATGAAACTATTCTGAACTCAGTGATCACAGTGAATAGTACCTCTGTCAATCTGATGCCCATATGTGCATAAACACCACTGATCCTCACAAACTTCTCAAAGACACGCGAGCATCCGTTATAAAACACTCGCTATAGTCAACTACGTGAATATACTGAGCTGTATTCAAGCAGAAATATGTACGAGAGCACACACATTTTTTTCGTTTGCGCATCAATCATAACTGACACATCACGCGCGTCTAATGTACAATCATGTACTGTATGTCACTGTAATCATCTTTACCTTGATTACAATCATCGTCCATCAAAACGTTATGCAGCTGAGAGCTGTAGTTAGCATATCATTTGCTCATACAGCAGTTTTGAGCCGCCGTTCAGTCTGTATTTCACTCAGCGTGATGAGAAACAGCTTGGTGCTCCGAAACACAGAACATCCCACAACACGTATAGAGGTTGTGCTGTTATTTAGATATATATATTATTTATACATTATTTAACATATCAGTCATAACATTAGTGAATATATAATATTTTAGTTTTAAGTTATCTCGCACCCCCCAGATAGAGAACCACTGACATCATAGAGTAGAACATTCCTCAAGCTGTCGTTCTGGCTTCAATATAAACTGTTTTCAGACTAACGACAAAGTTTTGAGTTCTGAAACTTACAGGATGTTTTTATAGTACAATGTCCTCTTATGTCAAAAGATCAAGATAATTTCAGTTTCTCAGTTCATGACCCCTTTAAACCACTGACATTGTGCAACAAAGTAATATTATTTATCTTTCTTAAATGAGGATCATGTTTTTGTTCTGTGACATTATAGATCTCAGTCCAATGATGCATCACACATTGATTTGTTCTTTCTCTTTATTAATGTATTCTCAGCTAAACTGATCTGATCTGAGAGAGTGAAGAGTGTGTCATTGTTCTCTACAGGTTGAGTGATTGCGGCGTCACAGATGAAGGTTGTGCTGCTCTGGCTTCAGCTCTGAGATCAAACCCATCACACCTGAGAGAACTGAATCTGTTTGAGAATAAAATAGGAGATTTAGGTGTGAAGCGTCTCTGTGCTGGACTGAAGGATCCTGACTGTAAACTGGAGAAACTGTGGTAAGATTATTTATGACACACTGTTAAATATTTGTGAAGTGAAAAACAAATCACCCAAAAAAGTAATGTACAATGTCTCATGTCAGTTTCTCAGTTCATGACCCCTTTAAACCACTGACATTGTGCAACAAAGTTATATTATTTATCTTTCTTAAATGAGGCTCATGTTTTTGTTCTGTGACATTTTGGATCTCAATATGATCCATCAAACATGTTTATTTGTGATTTGTGTTTGTTCTTTCTCTTTATTAATGTATTCTCAGCTAAACTGATCTGATCTGAGAGAGTGAAGAGTGTGTCATTGTTCTCTACAGGTTGAGAGATTGTGGCGTCACAGATGAAGGTTGTGCTGCTCTGGCTTCAGCTCTGAGATCAAACACATCACACCTGAGAGATCTGGATCTGTCTCTGAATGAAATAGGAGATTTAGGTGTGAAGCGTCTCTGTGCTGGACTGAAGGATCCTGACTGTAAACTGGAGAAACTGTGGTAAGATTATTTATGACACACTGTTAAATATTTGTGAAGTGAAAAACAAATCACCCAAAAAAGTCTGAAAACACAAAGACAAGTCAGACAAAATGTAAAAAGTAGGTTTTGTTTGTGAATGGAATACTTACTCCTGATTGGATGAGACAACTGTCAATCAAGATACAGAGATACAGAAAGTAAAACATTGTGTGGCTTTGTTTCTTGTACATGTGTGGACTTCTGTGTTCATGTTAAAGCATTAGCAAAACCTTTAAATGGATCGTCTGTTTACACTAAGTGCTAATAGCTCGTCTTGTTAGCAAAGACTTGACTGTTAGCAGACAAAATTACTAAAGAAACCAGTCAGATAAGTGCGAGAGTAAGATTGTCGCTGTTAATAAGTGATTCATTATGATTGAACCGAATCATTATTACTCCATTACAAGTGAAATTTGTAAAGACAGATTTTTACTTAAGTAAAAGTACAGAAGTACTTGCATTTAAAAGTACTCATGTACCTAAATTAATATTATTTTTTATGTCAATGCACTGAATTATTTTTGTTGTATGTAATACTTGCAATACCTTATGCCTCTGAAGCAACTTACAATGCATTACACCTACTGAATACACTGACTAACTTACAGTATCTCTGGAATAAAGAGCTTCTAGAATGTTAAAAACGTAGAAATAAACAAGTGAGTTGACAAATAAATGAACACCCCCCCCCCCCCCCCCCCACACAAGCAGGACGGTAATGATCTCTCACAGCTCTGCAGTGTGTGCACACATCTACGTGTAGACATTCATCCACATTTGAACCGAGTGGACAGTGAACATGCTGTAAATACAGACTGATAAAAATAATCAAACCTGTTTTCAAACCCAGCAACACAACTGTAACTGTATAACTTTACAACAGCAACACTGCTTCAACAAAAAAAGCAAAAGATCAAGATTTATTTGAGATCATCTCTCTTGCGGTACGTTGATGTCATACACAGAGCGTCTGTGCAGCGCTGCTTCAAGTCAAACACCTATTGTGTTTTGTTAGGAGATGCACAACTGTTGTTCTGTGGCTTTATAGATAATAGTTTTGTTTACACAATTTAGCAAAATCAGACAATATTGTGTCTAAAATATACCACAATAAATACTTCTTAATATTGAATCGTTGCAAAAACACATCACATTTGCAACTGGTCAGTGTTCAAAAAATGCTGGAAAATCACTTTACGTAACCCGACAAGAGTGATTACTGATATACTGTCAATAAATCACATTTTAGAAAAGAAAAAAAATCACTCGCTGACTTTCAAAGCTGCTTCATAACGACTTTCTACTTCGAGGACCTTGATAGAAATGTAGTGGAGTGAAAAGTATGTCTTAAGCAAGCAGTGGTCTTTCCCTTACTTAAAAAATCAGGTCTTGACCCTACAGAGCTGAATAATTTCTGCCCAATCTCTAAATTACCATGTCTATCTAAAGTTTTAGAAAAGGTTGTTCTTTCTCAAATTACCCCTTTTTTAACTGAAAATGATATTCTGGATAAATTCCAATCTGGATTTAGAGCTGGTCACAGTACAGAGACCGCTTTGGTAAAAATTG
>CM049827.1:1075232-1177732 GCA_027422435.1 Schizopygopsis pylzovi | reverse complement strand
GTTCAATTTAAGACCTAAACTTGTGATTAAAATAGACATTATATTACAAACACATACGTCATTTTTAGGGGAGTGACGAGAAACTTATCCCACGAGAACGAGACGAGACGAGATTTTTAGATTTTTTTTTTAAAGATCCTCAATGGTGAAATATAGAGGGAAAAATAGACTTTCATTCAACTGAAAAACACAAAATGTAGGCGCATTTTGAAATCAATTTATACTTTATGAAATTAAACTTATTTTTTAATGAATTATATGCAGTATATATTTTTTTTAATTGGAGATCATGATTCTCTCACAAAATAACCTAATTTACTAGTGGTTCTGACCAAATGTTCATTGCTTGAGTCTTTTAAATATATATGTATATATATTAATTTGAACAAAATAAAACACATAAATGAAGGAGTCAGTGTCTCACGTCATAAAGACTTGTTTCACTGGTGAAATCTCCTGAATGAAGGATTCAATGTCAAATACATGTTTTAAACGGTTGTCACCACATCCTAGCAGAAGATGATAAACATTACAATACAAGTGTTACGATACTTTCATTTTGATCGCTACTGTAGACAATTAGTGTTTATACACAAACTATAAACTTGTATCCCAGTACTTCTGTTATTAAATGTCTGTAGGGCTGCAGCGAACCATTATTTTTATTGTCTATCGATTATTTTTCAATGAATCTATTTATTATTTTCTCATCAGTTTATGAATTCTTTAGTTAAACTATCAATAAATAATAACAGTAAATTATGCTATTAATCTTTTATTTTATACAATTTTTTTCTCATAATTGATACTTTACAAAAAATAAATAATAATTACAACAACAAAAGAAAGAAAATAACAATAAAGAAAGATAATAACAAGAATAGAGAGAAAAATAAATAACAATAAATAATTAATTAAAACGAAAGAAAGAAAATAACAATAAGAAAAGAGAGAATTTATAATTAAAAGAAAGAAAGAAATAGAATTACAGGCAGTGATACAATTCAATCAATAGAAATGCAGATTATGGTGCGTACACAGTTCTGTTTGGGACTGACAGCAGTTACAGGTGAGAGACTTGAAAGGTTTTATTTATTCAGCAGATTAAAACACATTGAATACATATCTGTATATGAATGAACAGCTGAAGTCACAACCGCATTCAGGACACGAGAGCGACAGAATCATAACACGGGGAAGTTTTATCACAGCCGAGACCGTTTTTAAATAAATGAGCCCAGTCGAGGCTTGTGCTATCATCACATTAAACAACTAACAATGACTTTAAAAGCTTTGTTAGCGAGTGCAGAGAGTGCGTTTGGTGCGCGTCTCGGAGCTCGAGCGATGATCGCACACACACACACACACACACACACACACACACACACACACACACACGCAGACACAGCACTGACGGCAGCTCCGGTGGATCTAAAGATGAACGCGTATCATTTCTCCGTCTCCGTCTCTGTGAGTGCATTAAACCCGTCATGATTATATAGAAAACTCGATGTCCCGTGCTGTTCCAGTCATTCAGCGCAGCTTTGAATGCGGATTTGAATCCTGACAATGTAAAGGCATCAGTTTGGCTATATACACGCGGTTCTGACGGTCGTATGATAATATAATGCTCTATGAACGCTCTATGAAGTGAAGTGTTGCCATACTAGCCTTCACCTTCTGCTCTAGAGTCTTGTTTGTGTTAAACATGGCAGAAAAACGGTCTTAAGTAGGGATAACTGCAGGCTGTTTTAATGATTAATTGTGCAGCTCTAATGTAAACATTGCAAAATACTTTGCGAGGATATCGTCACTAGGGTTGGGTATCGTTTGAATTTTATCGATTTAGATTCCGATTCTTTTCGATTCCCAGTTTCGATTCCAATGTGATTAAATAATGATATCAAGCATTTATCCCGTGTCTCTTTTTAGCAAACCATTGCACGAGAGCCTATATTTTAGTATGCATTTGAGAGACGTTCTGAAATGTAATGCATTCATACATATGTAACCCCCCGTGTCCGCACCATCACACCGAGCGGGTCTCCAACCCGGGATGCCGGCGCGGGAGGCAGGCGCTCTAAGGAGGCTAAAGGCTACAGCCTCCAGCGTCAGTCGGGGAGTGAGGTTTACACACAGCCCTTACTGGCATATATCCGTTACACATGCATGCACAGTTTGCAGCTTTAATCGCCTTTTTTGGTAATTTCATGACTTAACTGATGACAGTATGCAGTTTCTGGTGCGCTTATTTATGATGACGTGAACAGAGCATGCGCTGTGGGCACATTGACGGCTGACAGGATAGGAAAGTTTGTTTTACTGACATATAGTCTGACAGCGTCTCACTGTTCTACCGAAGCTCATTTGGCTGGTGTACCTTTTCCACGCTCATTTGACTCGCGCCTGACACTGAGGCAAAGCTGCAGTGCACATCTGAAAAGTCTCGTTGGATGTGGATGTAAAAAAACACTCCAGTACCGCGTCTTAATAAAGGCTTTTCTTGTCAAGAAAAAGGGACAAAAACTGCAGTTTTGAGCAGAGTGGCCAAGCTTAGATCAGTGGTGCCACTGCTGCACGGATGAACCATCACAACATTGTGATCGCACACCTCAAATGTTGACGAATTAAACAGACAAATCATTTTCATTTAGGAATAGAATCATCACGTTAGTGTTTGAGTCATGTTCGCGATCTTTAACGATCTAATAGATTAATGTCATGTTGGCGGTGACAGCTCTCTTGCAACATGTTTAGCTATCACAGATATTATACTTCTTCACAGATATTAGGCTTCTGATCGCAAATGCAGGCAAACGTTGGAGGCTTAGATTAGTGAGCAAGGTCCTGGCAGATCGCTAGACCACACTTGTCCTCACAGATGAAAAAAAAAAAAAACGCATAGGAATCGATAGGCGGAATCGAAATTTTTATTTGACAAAAGTATCCGATTCCTGACCTTAAGTATCCGATTCTGGAATAGATTTTCGATTCCCAACCCTAATCGTCACGTTCTCACGAGACCAGTCGGATCTCACGAGATGTATAAATGTTTTGATGTATTAAACAAAATGTTGAATACTGACATTTGACTTTTTTAAATAATAAAAAGATACTTTAAATGTGAAATTAAAACCGCCAGTAGGTGGCAGCGAGTCACTGTTAATAAGTGATTAATTGTGATTGAACCGAATCATTTAAACGATTGATTCATTCAGGAACGAAACACTGTCATGTTGCTCAGAGACACGAAACAGTGCTGTGACTGTGTTTGGAATCATTTTTTGTTGGTGAAATAGAGCAAAAACAGACAATATCATATCTAAAACACAAGTATCTTAATATTAACTTGTTTATTGAACTGTTGCATAAAATCAGGATCACATTTGTAATCATGCTGATTTTTAGATGCACTCTTTGTGTGATATTGACTAACTTTCTTTATCTGGTATTTTTATGCATAACTGTATTGTGTGTGTGTGTGTGTGTGTGTGTGTGTGTGTGTGTGTGTGTGTGTGTGTGTGTGTGTGTGTGTGTGTCAGAGAGAGAGAATAAGACAATCAACATGAATGGCGCTTAGTCTTTCACAAAACATAACTAACTTAGGGACATCATAACTAGCAACCATATTGATTTACGGTTTTAAATATCCCTGCGTGCCAATGTGCAAACTATCCACCCTATCTGCCCTGAATAGTATTGAACATGACTAATATCAGTGCGTCAGTAATAATGGTTCGTGTAGAAACACAGTAAATGACTAAACGAAGCCTTGAGATGAAAATATTAAAAACATGGTAATAAAATGTCTAACATGTACATAATTAAAGTAATATGCGTGTCCTCACGTTGATCAGATGTTCTGCTGAATCAAACACATGCAGCTCATATTGTTCCCAAACTCAAAAGCGTGAGTCTCTTCCTGCAGCTTCAAGAACAGCTTTACTGATCAGCAGCTTCAGTGTGATTAGGAACGGGGGGGGGGGGGGTCTTTAGGAATAGACACAAGTAAGGACACTATAAGACAGCATCTGTTTATAATGAAGAGAATCATATAAAGAGTATGTTATTACGTACTGTTTTATAAATCACTGCAATACATTGAGGTGTAAGTACTATCTGCCACAATTTACACTAATTATAAATAATATCTCACAGTGTAGGTGATCTCTCTCTCTCTCTCTCTCTTTGTCTCTCTCTCTCTCTGTTTATTTCTCTCTCTCTCTCTCTCTCCTCTCTCTCTCTCTCTCTCTCTCTCTCTCTCTCTCGCTCTCTCTCTCTCTCCTCTCTCTCTCTCTCTCTCCTCAACCACCACCAGTATTATTATTATAAATAATAATATTATTTATCTTTCTTGAATGAGAATTTAAATGATCTATGATTCGTTTTTTTTTTTTTTTTTTGCTCTTGTCATTTTAAATCTCAGTCCAATGATGCATCACACATTGATTTGTTCTTTCTCTTTATTAATGTATTCTCAGCTAAACTGATCTGATCTGAGAGAGTGAAGAGTGTGTCATTGTTCTCTACAGGTTGAGAGATTGTGGCGTCACAGATGAAGGTTGTGCTGCTCTGGCTTCAGCTCTGAGATCAAACCCATCACACCTGAGAGATCTGGATCTGTCTGAGAATAAAATAGGAGATTTAGGTGTGAAGCGTCTCTGTGCTGTACTGAAGGATCCTGACTGTAAACTGGAGAAACTGTGGTAAGATCATCTCTATTAGTCTCATGTCTTTGTCTTCAGTAAGATGTGTCCTTTAATGTAAATTCTGACTAGACACTAAATCTCATCATAAATGACTGAAGATGAAGTTAATTTCATTCAGGGTTTCTACAGACATGAACAAGTTCAATTTAAGACCTAAACCTGTGATTGAAATACACATTATATTACAAACACATACGTTATTTTGAATGTGTTTAACATAAAAAGAAAACAAAATATCATTGCTGTAATAAATAATGTTTAAATATTACGATATACAGTGAACTTTTCATATCAGCAGACAATATTTCATACACAATATCTCCACAAAAGCACAGCATCACCGAGATTTTTGGTGTAAACAATTTATTCTGAAGCAATATTTTCAGTTTTCTATCAGCTTTTCCAAACTTAAATCTGCATATTGTTATTTACCTTTACAAAGTCCTATTTTTTTACAGATGCATAAATGTTTTGATATATTAAACAAAACGTTATCTTCAAGGTTATTTTTTTTTAAATAATAACAACGATACTTTAAATGTGAAATTAAAACCGCCAGTAGGTGGCAGCGAGTCACTGTTAATAAGTGATTAATTGTGATTGAACCGAATCATTTAAACGATTGATTCATTCAGGAACGAAACACTGTCATGTTGCTCAGAGACACGAAACAGTGCTGTGACTGTTTGGAATCATTTTGTTGTCGAAATATTGTAAAAACAGTCAATATGGTGTCTAAAACTTATTTTCCACTTTTCTGAAATCCCATGAACTCATTGTGTTCTCACAGATGTCATACAGATTTAACCTGAATGTTCAGATATTAATGTGTGATTTAGTGATTTCTGTTCAGTTTATAAGCTGCCAAACATGACACAATGATGTGTTTGATCACAAGAGTTAATAAATGAGATGTAATGAGGAACACGTGGCTCCTGTGAAGCAAATGTCCTCCTGTAGGTGTTTATTAGAGGAGCAAGTGACTGTTTCTCCAGACAGATCCGTCCTTATATCACTGAAACAATATCTCACATTCAGCTCTGTGTGTCTGTTCAGTCCTGAAGCACATGACAGTTTCAAACAGCACCATTGAGCATCAACATGCATAAATCTCATTCTATCAGCAGCAGTTTGTGGCAATGCTTGTCATTATATCTCCTCTCCTGCTCTGAGACCAGAGTCAATAACAAACTACAGACACTTGAACTACAATTCACATTGTGTCATTGTTCTCTACAGGTTGGTTTATTGTGGCGTCACAGATGAAGGTTGTGCTGCTCTGGCTTCAGCTCTGAGATCAAACCCATCACACCTGAGAGAACTGAGTCTGTCTGGGAATAAACTAAAATCAGAAGTGAAGTTACTCTCTGATCTGAAACATGATCCACATTATAAACTGGAGACATTATACTATTGTGAGTATATCATTATTTGAATCTTTTAAAATGGCTAAAGTTTGTAACAGGCCTCATATGTGTGTAATTGGAGAATATAAGATAATAATTCAAGTCAAGTCTAGCTTTATTGTCAATTCTTCCACATGTACAGTACATACATACAGATAATTGAAATTGCGTTGCTCTCAGACCCTTGGTGCATACAGTTAACATTAAACACTGACAGTAGACATTCAAATACAGATAAATACAGTTTAACCATATGTACATACAAACTATACAGATATACAAATGAGGACATTGTAGAAAAATAGAAAAATAAAAAATACAAAATAAAAAGAGATAGATAAAGTAAAGTGGCATAAGGCGCATGGCAGATAGAGTGCAAATCAGTTAAATAAAACAAAACTGTGCAGATGCGAGTAGTGCAAGAAAAAGAACAGTCTTTTATCAGACTGTCAGAAGAGGTAGATTACAGACAATGCTGGATGAGGTAGAGATCATTCCAGTGCTGCACAGAGTGACTGGTGCGGGTCACAGTTGTGGGGGGGGGGACCTGGGGGTGTGAGGGGGGGGGGAGGACCTGGGGGTATGGACATTGGGGGGGGGAGCTGGGGGGGGTCGTAGTGTCAGAGTTCAGTGTTGCGTGGGGTAAAAGAGAGGAGGGGGGGCAAGGACGGGAGGGAGTTCAGCTGGAGACTCCACCCTGATGGCAGCAGACTGAAGAAGCTGTGTGTCGGGTGGGTGGGATCACCTGCAATGCTGAGGGCTTTGCATGTGAGACGGGTGCTGTAGATGTCCTGGAGGGAGGGGAGAGAGACACCAACGATCAGCTTCACTTTAGTCCCAGTACATTAAACTCTGTTTAATTCAGTGATGATCTATGAATATATGAATATGTTCATCTCTTCCAGTGTCTCTGTGTGTAAATGATAAAGAGAGAGTTGTTGATCATCACTGTTATTAATCTATGATCAGTTGTTCATTCATATCTCTGGCCGTAATATGAATATACTGTGTATTTCTGAACTGGATCTGCTGATGTGATGTGACAGCAGTAATGTCTCATACTCATATGTGACTGTCTGTGTGTTTTATTGTAGGACTCTCAGTATTCAGACGTCAGTCCAGGTTCCTCAGGATCAGCTGATGGTGAATAAGAGACGTCACAGTCACACAATCAACAGAGACTGAAGACACAGAGACACACAGCATCACACTGTCATGTGTCGTCTTTCACTGTCTTGTTTTATAGATAATGGCTCATGAAATTGAGTGCAGAATCAATTTGGATTAACTAGATATTGTCTACAATGTAGATCAGTGGTGTCAAACATAGGGCCCACGAAGATGTCCAATCTAACCCTGGGACGATTTGAACAATTGTAAACAAAAAATGCGAGTCAAAGGGTCAAAATCACAGGGAAAAAAATCCAAACTTCATACTAGATTGTTTCATACTTCAATCCACCGCTTCATACTCAATGTTTTGGAAAATTCTGCTCCACTTCATGCTCTGAAGCAACATAATGCTACCTGGGCTTTGACAGATGAATGTCAGACTGCATTTGACAACATTAATACCCCCGTTTTTAATACCACTCCGTGGATAAACGATGCCATTCGCAGCTTTAGACGTGTCTGTCGGAAGACTGAGCATCTATTGAAAGCGACTCCAAGTCCATCGCCTGCATCTTAAAGAGCTTTTGTCAGATATAAAGGAGATGTTTAAGGATGCTAGAGCATCTTATTTTATGAAACTGGTGTGTGCCAGCAAAAGGAATCTTACAACTTGTTTGAAACTGTTAACAATATAGTTTCTCCTATTACATCTCTTGTCCCTGTGTTTTCCAATAATGACTGTAATCATTTTTTGTCTCATTTTGTTGACAAGGTTACGGCTGTCAGGGCAAACACTACATCATCAGCAAACCCTTTTAGAGTTACCCAACAAAGACCGTCAACTTTGGACTCCTTTAGCCCTATTTGTCCAGGACGCTATTTGTCCCTAAACTTTTGGAAAAAGTCTCAAAAGGGGCGGGGAGGTCGCTAAATCTAGCTACAGAATTGCTAATGCTGAGTACACACTTAAAGATCCCTTGGGTTCACATCAGGATTTCTGATCAAATATTCAACATGTTGGATATTTATGACCCCCCCCCCAGTCTGACAAAGCAACAGGCAGTTTTAGCTTAAAATTAAAAAATAAATGCAATAAATTTAGTAATTACAAAATTATAATAGCCTATTTGTTATCTTGACTAAATGTGTAGCTGATGCTAACTGACTAGCTAACTATTGATGCTAACTTGAGTTAATTTTTAAATATAATGTTCAAATATTTTTTTATTCAACCAACTAGTTAGAATATACGACGGCGTTTTAGTGCCACATAAAAAAATAATAATAATCTAAGATTACGAGATTAAAGTCATAATATTTCGAGAATAAAGTCGAAACTACGAGAAAAAAAGTCGAAATGTTACGAGAATAAAGTCAAAATGTTACGAGAATAAAGTCGAAACACTACGAGAATAAAGTCGTAATATTTCGAGAATAAAGTCGTAGAAACTTAATTTATTCAGAAGAAAAATAACGACGTCGCCAGTACTTCAGCCGGGGTCCCAACGCGTTGTGGCATTATGGCATATTCGGAGACGTCGAGCGCGCCGAAGTTCAACTCCTTCAGGGTCGATTTCTTTGATCACCATCCTCATAGTCTCTTGAGAAACAACATATCCTCTTCGAACAGCACGCAGATGTAACCATCGATATCCTTGGAGGCGACCACTGGTCGCCATCTCAGACTGCACAAAAGAGGCAATTTCCTCAATGTCTGTCTGATTTTTTCTTCTGAATAAATTAAGTTTCCTACATAACCGCTGCAGTGTCCTTTTACTAATTATAACTGCGTGCTGATGCGCCAAAAGACAAAGAATTTCCTTATTGCTAAATCCTAATCTAAAGTAGGATTTAACCAAATCCTCCACATCCATTGTTTCTAGCAATTCTGTGATTTTTCTCAAAATATTAGGAGTTTAATCTCGTATTACTACGAGTTTATTCTCGAAAAATTACGACTTTATTCTCGAAATATTACGACTTTATTATCGTAGTGTTTCGACTTTATTCTCGTAATATTTCGACTTTATTCTCGAAGTGTTTCGACTTTATTCTCGTAATATTTCGACTTTATTATCGTAGTGTTTCGACTTTATTCTCCTAATATTTCGACTTTATTCTCGAAGTGTTTCGACTTTATTATCGTAGTGTTTCGACTTTATTCTCGTAATATTACGACTTTATTATCGTAGTGTTTCGACTTTATTCTCGTAATATTACGACTTTATTATCGTAGTGTTTCGACTTTATTCTCGTAATATTTCGACTTTATTATCGTAGTGTTTCGACTTTATTCTCGTAATATTACGACTTTATTATCGTAGTGTTTCGACTTTATTCTCGTAATATTTCGACTTTATTCTCGAAGTGTTTCGACTTTATTCTCGTAACATTTCGACTTTATTATCGTAGTGTTTCGACTTTATTCTCGTAGTGTTTCAACTTTATTCTCGTAGTGTTTCGACTTTATTCTCGAAGTGTTTCGACTTTATTCTCATAATATTACGACTTTATTCTCGAAATATTACGACTTTAATCTCGTAATCTTAGAATTTTTTTTATTTTTTATGTGGCACTAAAACGCCGTCGTAAGAATACAATTGATGAAAAGACAAAAGATTTGATGTTCAGAACAGAATAACTACAGTAATTGCCCGTCATTATTTTTCCCCTTGTCTGCTTTACTCAGTTCACCTCAATCAGCCCATTAGTCCTCGTTTGGTTTAGTGTTTTAGTATTTAGAGTGCTATTTTTCCTTGTTCTAATACCCAGACTTGTGGTCTTGGCCACTTGAGGAAATAACAGGAAGTACGTGTGCAAGACTCTCCCAGATCTTAAGAACGGCAAACACAGTTCCCTTAACGCACACTAAATCCACACCATCTCGAATACCGCTCCGGAGCTAAGAGTGTATCCCATCATGCATCATGTTCTGGAAATAAATCATGAGACTTTTTGACAAAATCTCGCGAGAGGTCAAGGAAACCTTTCCAATGTTTGTTAAATATTAATAGAATTCTTACATATTGCAAATAAAACCATGTGTTTTAAAGTTTTATTGGTGCAAAGATGAGTAGTGGTGATATTTATTGTGTACAACATTTGCAGCTGCTTTTTATAATTTAATTAGACGCACCACAAATTAAAATGATGTCATGTTGTAGGGACTACTGAACAGACATTTAGAAGATGATTTTAAAATGTATTTCAAATTAAAATGAAGCTATGTAAACACTTGTATTTTTACAACACTATAAGTGCGTCCCATCAGGTAATGAAAAGTTCGATGCACACTTGTGTTCTTCATTTTTTCTTTTTTTATTGCATATGAACATATATAACAACAAGAGAAAAACAATTTTGCATATAAATGCCATCAGTACACAAGATTACAAATGAAAAAAAAAAACATAAATAAAGCCAGAAGAAGAAGGAAAACAAAATAAATAAAACAACTAAAATAATGAGGATGGTACAGTTTACTTGTCAATTTCAAATTTTCAGATAATGTTAGAAGTCCTGAGAGCTTTTTTTGCTTTACATTTATCTGCCGTATTACAGTATTGTTTAAATTCGTTAATAAAATAAAAAACATTTGGCTTACCACCCGACCACTTCATTTTGTGAATATGAAACTTCCCCATTATAACCAGTAACTGAATAATATACGCTTTATCCTTTTCTATCCCATAATCATCAACATATATCATTATATCAGACCCACCCAGTTTAACAGCTGTATTACATTTTCTTGTAATGAAATTCTCGACACCAACCCAAAATATCTTTGTATAAATGCAATGAAAAAATAAATGAAAAATAGTTTATTTTTCATTGCTACAAAATTCACAGGAGTAGTCAATATTCAATTTAAATCGTTCCAATACATGTTTCACTGGATACATTCTATGCAATATTTTATATGAAACTTCATTTACTTTGTTATTAACAGAATTTATCAACCGTTCTCCAAGCCTTACGCCAATCTAAGTCTCCAAAAACATCTAGCTGGAGGATATGTAACATAATTTACTTCATTTCTAATATATTTATTTGGTATGTTGTTTTTTAAAATATTAATATTTCCAATAAAAATTTTATGAGTTATATAATCTAGATTAGGGTTTTCATTACAGTCATTTTAAGAACATAATATCTTACTGGGTAAAGCATCCATCACAATGGCATATTCTCTGGGTCTAATTGGGATTTTAAATTAGTCAAGAAACTCTGTGTATGATAATAAGACTCCTTCACTATTCATCAACTGACTAACCAAAAAAATATTATTTTCAAACCATACATTTAAAAAAAGTGATTTGTGTTTATATAAAATATCTCTATTATTCCAGATATGATATCTTCTAGGGGAAAAGTTGTGTTTATGTCAATGTCCACGCCATGAGAGCTTGTTTATGAAATCTTGCAAGTTTTACTGGAATTTTGTCAATACAATAATTACATTTTAACAAAAATTCAAGACCACCGACTGACTTAAACAGAAAGTTTGGGAAAGTGTTCCACATATTATCTTTCTTTTTTAAGTACTGCGTAATCCAATTAATTTTAAATACATTGTTTATTGTTTAATAATTTAATACCTCCAGGCCCCCATTGTCCTTTGAATTGCATACTTTCTCTTTTCTCAAATAATGTGGTTTTCTTTTCCAAATAAAGTCGAGGAGTGATTTGTCCAACTTTTGAACTATTTTTGAAGGTAAATCAAGTGATAAGCAAACATAAACTGACCTGGAAATTCCTCCCGCCTTGGACAAAAGGACCCTCCCCTGCAAAGATAAATCTCTTTGTAACCACATATTACATCTATTGTTAGTGTTTCTAATTATTGGATCAAAGTTTAAATCGTTACGCATCACTTGTGTTCTTCATCCTCACTTGGTCAAACACAGGAAACACGTCATATACGTTGTCAAGTGGTCAAGTGCAAAGATCGCAAGTGTGTGTATTTGGACAAGGCTAATTAGTTCTGTTTAGTGTATTTTGTAGACTCTAAGTTTTAAATAGACTTTTGTTGTCGGATCATTTATCTCCGGGAGCTTTTGATACATCATACTGTGACATTAGGATGGAATTCCATGGAATGGATTTTTTTTTAATGAAAGACATGTCTAATATCTTTGCTAGTGCATTTATTTATTTATTTGTCTGTCTGTCAAATACATTATTTTCATTATAAATGAAGGATCTACGGGTCCTCAAATGCAAATTGTGTGTTTATGGGATGTTGTTGTGAAGCATGTGTTTATGCTGGTCAGAAGAAGTCTGAACATTGAAACATACACAACTATGATTACTTAATGAACCCTGCTCCTTTTAATGATTTTTAAATAATTTTGTATACTAAAACTTGTACGTTATGTGAACGATTGATTTGATATCACAACCGTTTTAAGACACCCCCTTAAGCACTACAGCTACACAATAGGAAGACGGCGTTATATTAATGATATTTTTCTCATATTCAAGGTAATTTCAGGGCAATCGTTATTTGCAGATGACGGAGCTCTTTGGGAGAAAGGAAGGAATGTTGAACATGTTAAGCAAAGGATACAAGAAGCTGTAAATGTGGTGGAGGAATGGTCATATTCATGGGGTTTTAAACTATCAGTTAAAAAGACAAAAATTTATTGTTTTCTAGGAAAAAAATAAGAATATAGAAATTAAAATGTATGAGCAGAAACTTGAGCAGGTAAAGTCATTTAAATTTTTAGGGATGTGGCTTGACACAAGATGAATGTGGAACGATAATTTTAATCAGATAGTCAACAAATGCAAAATAGTATCAATGTAATGAGATGTGTGTCTGGAACTGATTGGGGAGCTAGTAGAAATGGGTTAAGAAACATATGTAGCATTGATTCGATCGGTTTTAGACTATGGGTGTGTCATAAATGGAAGAGCTTCCAAGTCTGTTCTGAAAAAATAGAAGTTATTCAAGCCCAAGCATTAAGGGTATGTAGTAGAGCTGATAAAACTACTCCAGTTTCAGCACTTCATGTGGAAATGGGGGAATTACCGTTACAGTTAAGGAGGAAGCAACTCATGATGAATTACTGGATCAATCTACAAGGTCAGTCAGTAAATAAGAATCCAGGAAAAAAGTTATTATCCCAAGTTGGGAATATGGGAAAGACAAAACCATTTTTGTTTGGATGGGATAGTATGGAAGTGGCTAAAGAGATGGGATTGAATAATAAATTATTTAATGAAGCAGTGCCATTAGCAGTAACCCCACCATGGTTATTTCCTTTAGTTTTGGTTGATTTGATTATATGGAATTAAAGGAATATCACTAATATGTCAGGGATAATAGAAGATAGAATTATGACAGTATTTAAATGTTACGATCTTTAAAGGTCTAGGGGTTGGAACGCAACATTTAGTATTTAATATTGCTTTGAGGGTAGAGGTTGTAGAAAGGACCAGGCACAAGGAACATTTGATTCAATTGAATGTTTTAATTTCTTTAAGCCAAAGCCACTAAACACTGTGTGAGCTATGTACAATGCATAATTTTGAAAACAAAAATAATAAGAATACATAAAACTAAGAAGGAAATTGAGGAACGAAGGTGACGCCAAATCAACAAAAAGAAAAAAACATAAATTGTTCTAAACTAGGTTCCCAGAACCCTCTAAACTAACTAGCCAAAGAAAAATGTATAAAGCAAACTCAAAATCTTCAGCGTATGCGACGCCACGACTAAACTATGCTAACTACAAACAAAAACACAGAAAAGGCGCTCACCTCTTACCTAGTGTTTCTAACAATTGTTAGCTGTGGGCAGAATGTATCCTAGGGCGCGCAATACGCTAACCTGTTCCTCATTTCCCCAATCAAAGAAAGAACAGCGAACTCCTATCAACACTCCACTCACAATCTCAATAGTACAGAAACACGCATTAAACTCCCCACAAGCACCACAGAAAGAGTATGAACGCTCACACAGGCTTCAGCTCAAAAACACCTGAACACACACAGAGACTCTCCCAGCGTGACACATCGGGGAAGCTTTAAACACCAGGATGACACCGGATTGGCTGAAGAGACGACGCCCTTAACGATGATTGACAATGATCTCCTCCATCCAGCAGAGACCTAAGAGCAATGACAACAGACAAGAGAACGTCTCGTTTACGTATGTAACCCTCGTTCCCTGAAGGAGGGAACGGAGACGTCACGTCGGATGACCGACGAATTGGGATCTCGCCAGAGAGACCTATCCACTTCGAGTGTAACTAAACGAGCCAATGGACATTGGCATGCGATCATTGCATCCAGCTGCCAGTGATCACAGCGTGAGTATAAGAGGCAGCCGGTGCACCGCATTAATCATGTTTTCGCTGAGGAGCCGAGTCGGAGACCCGGCCGCCCAGCGGTGGTACAGCAACTGTGGCGACGGGACGTGACGTCTCCGTTCCCTCCTTCAGGGAACGAGGGTTACATACATAACCGAGATGTTCCCTTTCAGTCGGTCACTCCAAGTCACGTCGGATGACCGACGAATTGGGATCCCTACCAAAGCGCCACAGGAGCTGCCCCTTCCAGCGCCCTGTGTAGGCCTCCTGATCCTTCCTATAAGGCAGACGATAGGACCGGGCTACACAGAGAAGGTCGACTACTGCTGTCCCTAGCTTAGCAACCCAACAGTAGGACTGAATACACTGGGGAAGTGTGCCCTTCCCTTGGAAGCAATTCACATTGCGGCAATTTACTGACATATCGATCAGACCCAAGGTTGTCAACGCAGTCCTCCATGTGCGGCAAAGGAAAACAGTCGGGGATGGTAATCGCATTTACTTTTCGATAGTCAGTACAAAACCGAGCGGTGCCGTCACTCTTCGGGACTAATAGGCACAGTGAGCTCCAGGGACTACAGCTTAGCAAGGCTTAGCAAGGCCATGCTCAAGCAAATAAGCAACCTCACTTCACATGACAGCTCTCTTCGCAACATGCTGTTTGATTAGAATAGCATCACCCACTTTAATATCGTGCTGCAAAACTGTGGTACGAGAAGGAACATCGTTAAACAAAAAAGGAAAGTCACTAAGCAAATGCACAATATCACTTCATTGTTGTTCAGATAAATGTGATAGATGAAATGGCAAATCACTTAAGACTCCAGAATTATTAAATCTAGCACATTGTTTATAAGTATGACGGGACACCACACCATCATCCTCAACATCAGCATCACAAGCAGCATCTACATCATCACATGCAGTAGCTACAAAAACTGGAACAGGAACAGCAGCATCCTCTGCAAGTGGAACTTCCATTCGAGGAGATTCTTTAGTGTGAAAGGCCTTCAACATATTCACATGACAAACACGAGACTTCCTTTTCCTATCGGGAGTACAAATCACATAGTCAGTGTTACTCAACTTCCTCAGCACCTCGTAAGGGCCAGAAAATCGTGCAGATAAGGCAGAACCAACAATAGGAAGCAACACTTACACTTGATCACCTTCTTTAAAACAGCGTTGAACAGATTTGTGATCAAAATGAAACTTCATGTTTTTTTGAGCAACAGTCAATGAATCCCTCGCCATAGAACAAGCTTTATGTAACCGTTCACGAAATTAACTACATAATCCAACACGTTCATTTTCAAACTGGAGTCAGAAGACAAAATACTCTCCTTGAGCATGTTCAAAGGACCTCGGACAGTATGTCCAAACACAAGTTCAGCAGGACTAAATCCAAGACTTTCCTGCACAGCCTCTCTAACCGCAAATAAAACTAGTGGTACCCCCTCATCCCAATCCTTAGCAGTGTCTCTGCAGTACTTTCTGAGCATCGCTTTCAACATTTGGTGAAAATGTTCGCGTGCACCTTGGCTCTGTGGATGGTAAGCGCTTGCAACTCTGTGAGAAATATTTAGAGTAGTCAGAACTTGTGAAAAGAGCTTAGAAAGAAAATTAGTGCCTTGATCAGTTTGCACCACTTTTGGTAAGCCAAACGTAGAAAATAATTTTACAAGTGCTTTGATTACAACAGATGCTGTTATTTTTCTCAACGGAATCGCCTCAGGAAAACGCGTAGCACTGCACATGATTGTTAACATGAATTGGTTACCAGTTTTAGTCTTAGGTATGGGTCCAACACAGTCAACAATAACGTGTTCAAACGGTTCCCCTACAATTGGAATAGGAACGAGTGGCGCCGGAGGGATTACCTGGTTTGGTTTACCAGTAATCTGACAAGTCCAACATGTTCGACAAAAATTAGCAACATCAGTTTTAGACGAGGCCAAAAAAAGTGTCTCAGAATCTGAGTATATGTTTTCTTAACTCCTAAATGTCCTGCCAAGTCATGATCATGAGCCAAAGATAAGACTTGCTGTCGGCAACACGAAGGAATAATGACTTGATACACCACATCCCATTCAGAATCATCCTTGTCATCAGGACACCATCTACGCAGTAACAAGCCATCTTCAACAAAATAAGCAGATTTTCTCTTTTTTGCCCGCTCCAAGGGAACAACAACAGAGAAACACTTCTGCAAGGTTACATCTGATCTTTGTGCAGAAACTATTTTGTCACGCGTCACATGTAACTTCAAACTAACAGGAGAGGACTTTTCAACCGCCTTACTTTCAACTTGTGGTAAAACATCATTAGTAAAAATGGGTGCAATAAAAGACGACGACGGATCAAAGTTATCTCTTTTACGAGCTTGAGTTCGTGTAACAGCACAAGCAGGAAAAACTTCAGGATTTGCCTCGGTCAACTCATCGGCCTGCTCTGACAACACAGGATTATCAAAAACCTCTAACACAGGAAAAACCCTTCCACCAGCCAAGTCGTTGCCAAGAATCAATTCTACCCCTTTTACAGGCAAACATTCTCGAACACCTATTTTCACAAATCCTGTACAAAGCTTCAAATGCACATGCACTTGATGTAACGGAACTTTAATGAGTCCCATCTCTTTACCCTGTACCAACACATTACTGCCACAAAAGGTTTGTTCAGAAAACGGCAGTATACCTGCAACCACGAAAGATTGCGTAGTTCCAGTGTCACGGAGAATTTTAACTTTCACCTGGTCTGTAGACTTTCCCGTAAAGGAAATTAACCCTTCCATCAAGAACGGTTCATAACTAGGATCTAATCCACCAACACGCTCAACGTTGTCAACCTCAACAGCTTTCACAAAACCAACGCTCTTAGTAACTGAACTCTGCTGTTTTCTGTTTCAGCATGGAACAATCAGCAATTAAATGACCAGTCTTATGGCAATAAAAGCATTCTCGGTCTTCTCTTGACTTTGGAGCAACAAACTTCAGACGTGACTGATTACTCAGAGGAATGGGTGCAGTTTTATCAGAACGAACGGGAGTAAAAACGTTCTTATGCGTCAACCCAAATTGGGTTGACAGAAGCAAAGACAGAAGCTTGCGATAAAGACACCTTTTGTTCGTTTAAATAGACAACGACACGTTCGGGTACACAGTTTTTAAATTCTTCTAGAAAAATAAGTTCCCGTAATGTCTTAAAATCTGTAACCTTACTCGATGCACACCATTTGTCAAATAAAGCACCTTTCTCTCGGGCAAATTCAACAAATATTTGGCTAGAATTTTTTTTGTGATTCCGAAACCACTGTCTATAGGCTTCTGGGACTAAATCGTAAGCATGCAGGATTGCAACTTTTACCATATCATAATTTAAACTATCCTCTAAGGATAGAGTTGCGCACACCTCCTGGGCTTTACCAGTTCATTTACACTGTAAGAGCAAAGGCCACACTTCCTTAGACCAATTTAGTGCTGACGCAATACGCTCGAAAGCACTAAAATACGGCCCAAACGGAGCACCAGCGATCTGCAACGGTGGAACAAACGAGGCAGGTACATTCTTAGCTGCGTTCAACTCAAGTTCATGCAGTCTAATCTGCTTATCCGCCTCAATCTCCAACTTACGAACTACGAGTCGTAACTTCATCTCAGTCTGACGTTCTTCTGCCTTTTCATGCGCTTCCATTTGGACACGCGCCAAACGAACTTTAAGTCGCGCATCACCTCCAGATCCCATAGTGGTCGGAGAAAAAGGTTCAAAGGGCGGCAGGGAAGCTTTGGCTTCGGAACCCTCTACCACAGCATCCCCACTCCGCTCCTCCTCACCTAACAGCGGCAACTGAACGTCGGCTCCGAGAGATTCTTCCTCGACTCTTGCAGGCAACACCAGAACCTTTGTTTCCACCAACCTTTGTATGACAGCACTCTTTATCTCTCTTTTCAGCTGCTGCGTCGTAACTGCAATTTTATAATGAGCAATGGTTATCAAATCTTTTTTTCGACATTTATCAAGCTTCTCGATAGACGGCGAACTAACAAACGTATCCAGATCAAAATCAGCCATAATTACCCCGAAACACTCACCAACAACTCGGTCAACCAGTCACGTCCCAAGAAATATGCTCCAACAAATTACTAAAGCCATGGTCACACTACTCTCTACCCCCAGCAATGTTCAATATCATGGGAAATAAGTTTATTAGATCATTATAATCATTAGTTGATCCCGGACGAGCCCCCATTAAATGTTACGATCTTTAAAGGTCTAGGGGTTGGAACACAACATTTAGTATTTAATATTGCTTTGAGGGTAGAGGTTGTAGAAAGGACCAGGCACAAGGAACATTTGATTCAATTGAATTTTTAAATTTTTTTAAGCCAAAGCCACTAAACAATGTGTGAGCTATAACTTTGCATAATTTTGAAAAAAAAAATAATAAGAATACATAAAACTAAGAAGGAAACTGAGGAACGAAGGTGACGCCAAATCAACAAAAAGAATAAAACATAAATTGTTCTAAACTAGGTTCCCAGAACCCTCTAAACTAACCAGCCAAAGAAAAATGTAGAAAGCAAACTCGAAATCTTCAGCGTATGCGACGCCACGACTAAACTATGCTAACTACAAACAAAAATACAGAAAAGGCGCTCACCTCTTACCTAGTGTTTCTAACAATTGTTAGCTGTGGGCAGAATGTATCCTAAGGCGCGCAATACGCTAACCTGTTCCTCATTTCCCCAATCAAAGAAAGAACAGCGAACTCCTATCAACACTCCACTCACAATCTCAATAGTACAGAAACACGCATTAAACTCCCCACAAGCACCACAGAAAGAGTACGAACGCTCACACAGGCTTCAGCTCAAAAACACCTGAACACACACAGAGACTCTCCCAGCGTGACACGCCGGGGAAGCTTTAAACAGCAGGATGACACCGGATTGGCTGAAGAGACGACGCTCTTAACGATGATTGACAATGATCTCCTCCATCCAGCAGAGACCTAAGAGCAATGACAACAGACTAGAGAACAGATTGGTAGAAAGGGGAGAGAGAGAGAGAGAGAGAGAGAGAAACACATGCGGCACGTAACATGGAGAAACACAGTAAATGACTAAACGAAGCCTCGAGATGAAAATATTTAAAACATGGAAATAAAATGTCTAACATGTATATAATTCAAGTTATATGTGGTGTCCTCTCGTTGATCAGATGTTCTGGTGAATCAAACACATGCAGCTCATATTGTTCCCAAACTCAAAAGCGTGAGTCTCTTCCTGCAGCTTCAAGAACAGCTTTACTGATCAGCAGCTTCAGTGTGATTAGGAGCAGGTGGGGGGGGGGGGGCTTTAGGAATAGACACAAGTAAGGACACTATAGGACAGCATCTGTTTATAATGAAGAGAATCATATAAAGAATATGTTATTACGTACTGTTTTATAAAACACTGCAATACATTGAGGTGTAAGTACTATCTGCCACAATTTACACTAAGTATAAATAATATCTCACAGTGTAGGTGATCTCTCTCTCTCTCTCTCTCTCTCTCTCTCTCTCTCTCTCTCTCTCTCTCTCTCTCTCTCTCTCTCTCTCTCTCTCTCTCTCTCTCTCTCTCTCTCTCTCTCTCTCTCGCTCTCTCTCTCTCTCTCTCTCTCTCTCACACACACACACACACACACACACACACACACACACTACTCCATACATATTAATACAGATCAAAATAACAGTATAGAACTCAGCTGTGTAATGAATAGTGTGATTAAACAGATTTGTATGAATGTCTACATTTGGTTAAAAATAAATATAAATATTGTTTATTTTTCTTGAATGAGGCTTTAAATGATTTATGATCATGTTTTTTTTTTTGTTCCTGGTCATTTTAAATCTCAGTCCGATGATGCATCACACATTGATTTGTTCTTTCTCTTTATTAATGTATTCTCAGCTAAACTGATCTGATCTGAGAGAGTGAAGAGTGTGTCATTGTTCTCTACAGGTTGAGTGATTGTGGCGTCACAGATGAAGGTTGTGCTGCTCTGGCTTCAGCTCTGAGATCAAACCCCTCACACCTGAGAGAACTGGGTCTGTCTGAGAATAAAATAGGAAAATCAGTGAATCTGCTCTCTGATGTACTACAAAATCCTGACGGTAAACTGGAGATACTGTGGTAAGATCATCTCTCTGATCGTCTCGTGTGTTTGTCTTCAGTAAGATGTGTCCTTTAATTTAAATTCTGACTAGACACTAAATCTCATCATAAATGACTGAAGATGAAGTTCATTTCATTCAGGGTTTCTACAGACATGAACAAGTTAAATTTAAGACCTAAACCTGCGATTGAATACACATTATATTACAAACACATAAGTAATTTTGAATGTGTTTAACATAAAAAGAAAGCAAAATATAATTGCTGTAATAAATAATATTTATTACTACGATATACAGTGAACTTTTCATTTCAGCAGACAATATTCCATACAAAATTATTTACTTTTACAACGTCCTATTGTTTTACAGATGCATAAATGTTTTGACGTTGTTTACATTGTTTTCTTTTTTTTTTTAATAATAACAAAGATACTGTAAATGTGAAATTAAAACCGCCAGTAGGTGGCAGCGAGTCACTGTTAATAAGTGATTAATTGTGATTGAACCGAATCATTTAAACGATTGATTCATTCAGAAACGAAACACTGTCATGTTGCCCAGAGACACGAAACAGTGCTGTGACTGTTTGGAATTATTTTTGTCGAAATATTGCAAAAACAGTCAATATGGTGTCTAAAGCTTCTTTTCCACTTTTCTGAAATCCCATGAACTCATTGTGTTCTCACAGATGTCATACAGATTTAACCTGAATGTTCAGATATTAATGTGTGATTTAGTGATTTCTGTTCAGTTTATAATCTGTCAAACATGACACAATGATGTGTTTGATCACAAGAGTTAATAAATGAGATGTAATGAGGAACACGTGGCTCCTGTGAAGCAAATGTCCTCCTGTAGGTGTTTATTAGAGGAGCAAGTGACTGTTTCTCCAGACAGATCCGTCCTTATATCACTATGAAACAATATCTCACATTCAGCTCTGTGTGTCTGTTCAGTCCTGAAGCACATGACAGTTTCAAACAGCACCATTGAGCATCAACATGCATAAATCTCATTCTATCAGCAGCAGTTTGTGGCAATGCTTGTCATTATATCTCCTCTCCTGCTCTGAGACCAGAGTCAATAACAAACTACAGACACTTGAACTACAATTCACATTTTGTCATTGTTCTCTACAGGTTGAGATATTGTGGCGTCACAGATGAAGGTTGTGCTGCTCTGGCTTCAGCTCTGATATCAAACCCCTCACACTTGAGAGAACTGGATCTGTCTCGGAATAAACTAAAATCAGGAGTGAATCTGCTCTCTGATCTGAAAGATGATCCACATTATAAACTGGGGACGATATACTATTGTGAGTATATTAATATTTAAATATTTTAAAAGTTTGTAACAGGCCTCATATGTGTGTAACTGGAGAATATAAGATAATAATTCAGCTTCACTTTAGTCCCAGTACATTTAACTGTGTTTAATTCAGTGATGATCTATGAATATATGAATATGTTCATCTCTTTCAGTGTCTCTGTGTGTAAATGATAAAGAGAGAGTTGTTGATCATCACTGTTATTAATCTATGATCAGTTGTTCATTCATATCTCTGGCTGTAATATGAATATACTGTGTATTTCTGAACTGGATCTGCTGATGTGATGTGACAGCAGTAATGTCTCATACTCATATGTGACTGTCTGTGTGTTTTATTGTAGGACTCTCAGTATTCAGACGTCAGTCCAGGTTCCTCAGGATCAGCTGATGGTGAATAAGGAGACGTCACAGTCACACAATCAACAGAGACTGAAGACACAGAGACACACAGCATCACAGAAAGATAAAACACAGGGCTTATATAGACAGAGTTATCAATGACAGGTGTGAAAATTCACTACAGTATTTTATTTTTAATTTAAACTGGAACCAATTGCATTTTTGAATCAGAATCTGGAGCAGGATCTAATTGATGATAATTGTGACGTCAAATTATTCAAACTAGATTTCCCTCTAAATGTCTTCACCAAAGAAGAATAAAAAACAACAAAATATGATGAAACAACAAAACTGATCAAATATTTCCTAATCATCCTCACATTGATTGGCTCCTACTGTGACGAGGACGAGTCCTCGTTTGTTACGCCCCGTGACTCAAAGAGACGGAACAAAAACAGGGACACACGAGAAAGAAAGAAGCAGAAAATAATCTCAGGGTTTCTTAAATTTAAAAAGTCTTAAATTTAGTTGTATCAAATTTAAGGCCATAAAAATCCTTTGTGTGTGTGTGTGTGTGTGTGTGTGTGTGTTCACTTTTCACTGGCGTGCGTGTGTGTGTGTGCGTGCGTCCGTGCACTTGGATGGGTTAAATGCAGAGCACAAATTCTGAATATGGATCACCATACTTGGCTGTATGCCACGTCACTTCCACTTGTTTTTTCCACTTTCATTATGATGTATTATATTAAGCGTCATGTAAAGCATTACATTTTCAATAAAACATCAGAAGACATCCGATTGAGTTTAATTAGTGATTTAGCTAATTCTCTGTATATCTGTAACGAGTCTAGCAGTAATCAGCTCTGGTGATCTACAGAGCAAAGCATCTGTCCAACAATAAGTGGATGACGTTTCCTGAAAAAGGTGTTTGTTTTCTCCGAAGGATTTCAGGAGCGAGCTCAAAATGAGATGCATGCTTTAGTTTCTCCTGAAATCAAAGTCTGCACAGTATTTACTAGAATATTTTCCATGACATCGATGAACATCTGCTTTGCTCTTCAAACTCAATGTGTTCAATCAAACACAATATCACTTCTATACTGCTGAACTCTCGATGAAACCAGAGCAAACATTGAGTCTTTTTGAAGGAGACACTCTAGAAACACAAACCTGTGTTTTAGTCACCTCAGTTACAAAGTCAATTTAAACTAATAATCAGAAATGTTTATTGAGCAGCAAATCATATTAGAAAGATTTATGAAGATCATGTGACACTGAAGACTGGCGTAATGATGCTAAAAATTAAACTGCGTATTACAGAAATACATTACAGTTTAACACATATTCACACAGAAAACACATTTAATATTGTAATAATTATTCAAATTTTTACAGTATATTTAATACTCTGTGAGCATTAATTATTCCAATCTTTTGACTGGAAGTGTATGTTTGTACCAGAGGTCGTGTTAACTGAAAATATTCCATCATTTATGTAATTTTTTGGCAGTGATGGAAAAATCTGAAAACCGTTCATCTATTAAAATGGAGAAATCGCATGTTTTGTTGTTTGTTTGTAGTTTGTAGTGGTGTTGCCTCTCTGTTCATCTGTTCTCTTCAAAATCAATGCATAAGTCTATAAACTCGTCTTGTAGGTTTATGATTAAAAATGAAAATGTGAACAAAAATAAAAGCAATTCAATTAGTAAAATCTGAAAATTAAAATGAGCAATATGAGATTATGACGTTTGAGTCTCAGGACTCAAACGTTAGTGTTAAACCAGCTGTCAGGTCTTTAAAGTAAAGAAGATGTTTATCAGAACGTCTGAACTGCTGCGGTTCATTAAGATGCTGAAAAACCACGCAGCAGCACAGAAATTATGCTTAGAAACGTGTTAACTTCAAGAAAAAACAAGAGAAAGCAACATTTAAGTCAAGATCCCGATGAAAGAAGACAGAAATCATGATAATGCATGGTGTTTTTAAAGCATCTGTACTTTAATGATCCTAATGATAAAGATGCCTTCAGATCACGCTCACGGTGTTTCTGAGCCTGTAATCAGAGCAGGTTTAATTAGACTTCTGTGTTAAAAATAAACTTACTTTCAGCAGAAGAAAGAACAGCAGCAACTCTCTGTGATGATTAAACATTTCTACTAATCATTAAATCAATTAATAAATCAGAGATCAAACTGTGCCACTGCAAAAAACAAAAGTCTTTCTCCATATTTTCATCTTGTTTTCCAGAACAAATATGTAAATAATCCTACTGTTATTGATGCAAGGTAACTCTTAACTGCCAGTAACTCTCGATTCCCTACATGATAGTTCATCTCAGTTGGTGTAAGGCGGTGGGAAAGGAACGCACATGGATGCAGCTTGTTGTAGCACAGCTCCAATCCCTACGTCAGAGGCATCGACCTCCACGATGAAGGGTTTATCTGGGTTAGGGAGCATGAGAATAGGTGCAGGGGTAAAGTGGCTTTTGAGTTTGCTGAAGGCCAACTCTGCTTCATGTCCCCAATGAAAGTTGGTTGCGTTTCCCTTGGTGAGGGTGGATAAAGGAGCCGCCACAGTACTGAAGTTCAGGATGAACTTGCGATAAAAATTGGGAAAGCCAAGGAAACGCTGTACTTCTTTTGCTAAAGAGGGAGGGGGCCTGTCAACAACAGCTTGAACTTTCTGAGGGTCCATTTGTATCTGGCCAGGCTTGATGATGAACCCCATAAACTGAACTTTGGTCACATAGAACTCAGGTTTCTCAGGTTTAGCGTAAAGATGGTTATCAAGAAGGCGTCCGAGTACTATACTGATATGTTTTACATGCTCTTGGAGGGAACTTGAGAAGATGAGGATATCATCCAAGTAGACAAACACAAATTGGTTGAGCATGTCACTGAGAACATCATTGATGAGAGCTTGAAATACTGCAGGAGCATTAGTGAGACCGAAGGGCATAACTAAATATTCATAGTGCCCAGTAGGCATGTTGAAGCCGGTCTTCCATTCATCTCCTTGTCTGATGCATACGAGATGGCAGGCATTGCACAAATCGAGCTTAGTGAAGATGGAGGCTTCTTGCAGAATTTCGAAGGCAGTGGCCATAAGTGCCAAGAGATAACGGTTTCGAATAGTGATCTTATTAAGGACCCTGTAATCAATACAAGGCCGAAGTCCGCCATGTATGGGGCAGTCATGGCTCTAATGGATAGAGCATCGGACTTGTAACCCGAGGTTGTGGGTTTGAATCTCGGCTCCGGCAGGAATTGTCCACGACTGAGGTGAGACCCTTGAGCAAGGCACCGAACCCCCAAACTGCTAAGAAGAGTCAAGAAAAGAGGCGTTTTAAAGCTCACTCGTCTAGAAATAATAAAGAAGAGTCAAGAAAAGAGGCGTTTTAAAGCTCACTCGTCTAGAGCATCTTTCAGCACACTGGTGTATTTTACACTGATGTGAAAATGAGAAGCACGTGTTTCGAACCCTCTCTGAGTTTAACAGAAACCTGAGACGATAAAACAAGATGAAACCTCTTCTGTTTGATTTAACAGCGCAGGTACTGTACTAGCACTGAGATACTACTAGAGTTTCTGTCAATTAATTACATTTTTATGTTGTCTGTTGTCAATTTAATTTTGGTTCGTTTTAGAAATAGTTTTGTATTTGTTGTCATTTTTATACATTTTGCTTTAACAATTAATTTTTTAAATTTGTCTTTTATTTTTTTGTTGTTGATAGTTTTAGTTTATTTTGTTTTAGTTATTTTAGTACTATTTTTGCTAATTTAAATTGTTCATTTTTAATTAAAAAACATTTTTATTTTGAATGCATTTTATTTTATTTTAATTCTAAAAATAACACACACACACACACACACACACACACACACACACACACTGTTATCCTTGGATATTTTCTTCTTTTATTTGGATCCACAAGGCAAGCAACAAAAACAGAATCCAAATACTTAGGGAAGTAAGTTCGCAGAATGACAGGTACACATGGCTAACATACATTCACAAGTCCTTAGATGAACGACATTCAACACTCAAGGATAGACAAAACATCTCCGTTTCCATATTTTCATACTCCCAATAATGGCTGAAACTGAACAAAATTTAGCACGTTTTTTTGCAATTCACCCAACTGCAGTCCTTTAATCACATTCTTGTGCACATGACCTAAACTTCCAAACACTAGAGTTATTAACTTGCACTGATAGTCAAGTTGATGGACGGCTTTCAGCAATTTGGAAAGATAGCAGGTATCCAAATACAGATCAAAAGAACAGCCAACCTCAATAACAAATACAGTGTCCAAAGCCTTGTTCACAATCACAATGTCAGGAGTGTTTGGGATGTTTTTAAAATAGTCTTGGTTATATGTGTTGTGACATAACCAGCTCAATTCAACGGTAGTGTGCTGGTAAATCTGACTGTCTTTATGTATTGTTTTCAAGTCCTTTACAATCAAATCAACCAGGCGATCGTGTCTGGACACATACAGTCCTTTGTAGCAACAACATCCGTTTAAGATATGAGCAAATGTTTCATTGTCCTGTTGATTTTCATGTAACAGACAGTAGGAGTTGTATTTTGACGGGTACCATATTGACAGATTGTACATAGTTGGAAGACACTGTAGCCGTGCTTTACTCATAAAAAAGAGAATATCCTCTGAGATTGAACAGTTCATCAAAACAGAATGGGATACTGAATGATTCGCTGATTGGAGAAGTGCTAATTTCCCCTGTACTTTAGGGTTAGGGTTAGGGTTAGGGTTAGGGTTAGGGTTATCCTTGCATACACACACACACACACACACACACACACACACACAGTTGTCCTTGCATATACACACACACACACTCACACACACACACACACACACACACACACACACACACACACACACACACACACACACACACACACTGTTATCCACACACACACACACACACACACACACACACTGTTGTCCACTCACACACACACACACACACACACACACACACATTGCTACACACACACACACACACACACACACACACACTGTTATCCTCACATACACACACACGCACACACACTGTCAAACACACACACACACACACACACACTGTTATCCACACACACACACACACACACACACACACACACACACACACACACACACAATAAAGCTCTAGGTGTGGTCTTGTTGCTTCAGCTGCTTAGTTCTGTTTAGCTGTCCGCTTAACTACTATAAATAACTAGTAGCTATTTTTTTGCTTTTATGATGGAGCTTTTATGAAATCTATGATGGAGTTTAAAAGATGCAGAAATTCATATAATATTAATAATAACTACTTGAGCAAAATGATTTTAAGATTTCAGTTCCTCACACAAGAGAAATTACGTTATAAAGCATTACTGTTTTGTACATTTTTTAAATTGTATTTATTTTTAAGTATTTATACATTTTTTGTTTTACATTATATATCTATAAAAAGACCAGTACAAATAGTTAATTATCAAAAAAATATCAGACAAATCAACTTAATTCAAAGAAGATTATTTTTCTGAGTCCATTAGCAGATATTTGTTCTCGTTTTAAGCAAAAATAATAATAAAAATAAATAGAAAAAAACACTTTCTTAAAAGCATGAACATTCAGTCGTATAAGCCTCATCCCGATGGCTTGATCTGAATCATGAATCTCCAGATCATCGTCAACGCTTTTTTCTGAATGACTCAAGTTTTCATTTTACTGCTGACCAGGAGATCTTTGAAGTGTGTTTGAGCAACATCTGCATGAAATCAAGCGAGTGGAGGTCATAAACTCATTCAATCTGTTTGAACATCACTTCGAGGAAGCATCTGATCATGTAGTTTAACCAGACACACGGACGCTTGATCCGAGCGAGCCAATGCAATGATTTCTAAAAGCATTTAATGAAGATCAGACTTTCCACCATCTCTAAAGCCTTGCAGAGATTCGTCTGTTCAACAAAACTCAACTTTTCAGGTTAAAAGCATCCCAAAAACACACCAGATCAGCACAAGACTGCCGGAAATGAAAACAATCATGTGAAATTAACTATAAAGAGACCAATAAAAAGAGTTAATATAAGATACAGCCCTCATTTTTTGTAGATATTCGATGGGACAAACAATATTTTCCATTAATAACTTCTATTATTAAACATTCTGTCATCATTTCAAGACGGAGAATCAGAGATCTGCAAGATTATCATGTGTTCATTGTGTTCATTATGTGTTCATTATTAGGAGGACTGTTGCTTGAACAATGATTTCAAACGACATAAATGACAGAAGACAGATTTGAATTGAATTTTATTTTAGATTATTGTTTATCTGCATCAAAAAATACAAAATACTGTGATTTTCTTCTTTGGCTTGTTTTCCAGTAAAATATCCAAACACTTAAATCAAGATACATTTATTGAAAAGCAAAATGATTGAAGAAGTTTTGTTTTCTAAGAAAGATGATAAAAATTAAGTGAATCTATGGTATAAAAATAAAAATATATTTATAATCTGCATCAGAATGTACGTTGTAATGCATTATGTGATTTCATAAATAATTGTAAACAAAGTCTGAATACATTATAATATTTGCCGACATCTGAAATTGGTTGCTTGTCATATTTTAACTAGTGGTGGGCCGTTATCGGCGTTAACGTGCTGCGTTAATGTGAGACTCTTATCGGCGATAAAAAAAATATCGCCGTTAATCTATTCTCAAAGTTGGGTTGGGAGCTGGGTCTATACTACGCAAGCTATGATGACTTTCACCCTGATATTTTAGCGCGGATGTATACCTAGCCGAATTGCACTGTAGGGGGCGAGAACGAGTCTTCGAACTAGAGGCTCGCAGTCCGTGATGGACAGATTGTTAACGGCTGGTCTATGTGGTAATACAATCGAGCAGGACATCCAAACCAGAGGCGATTCTAGGGTGAGTGGATATCCGGGGCTAAGCCCAAAGATCCAAGATCTGCTATTACTTCATATCGATGATTGGCCAGTTTATATGAAGTTTATTATCAAGTGTATATGTCAGTCAGAAGTACGAGCTTCCGTGGGCGATTCCTGACGGGAGTAAACTGCGGTTCATCATTTTAATGCGCATGAAAACTCAGTGATGATGATGCGTACAGGGCATGGTCATAAAAACATTCGGGGCTTTTCTGAAAACATTTCAGAATGTTTCAGCCCCCTTAGCCCACCCCTAGCGCCGCCCCTGATCCAAACGCTCATTCATCATTCATCATTCATCAACCTCAAATATGGCTTTTCATCTGAAAGATGTATGTAGTAGCAACTTTACATGGCCGCTCAATATGATGTTAACCTAGAGAAATGTGCGCTATTGAAGTGTTTGTGTGGAAGCGCGTTTGCTGCAAGACAGGCTCCGGTGCGCTCACTTGCTCATAAAATCTCCGTCATTTTTGGTCATACAGATAAAAGTAGCCTAATACATCTTTCGAATCTGTAAAGACTCTACGTTTATTTGTGTGCACTCAGAATAACAACGAAACGTTGCGCTTTTAAGCAAACAGGATGCGCTTTAGGTCTCATGTGAACTTGAGCGAGAAACTTCGAAACTCGAATATATCTAAAAATACAGTACATAGAAAAATATATCTATAGAGAGTGAAATGTCAAAAAAAATAAATAGAAGACGTGTGTGTTAGCATGGATGATTTACATGAAATTTAATCTGTGCAACACTGTGCATAATAAGATGGCTTTCAGTTCAATATAATAACAAAAAACGACATTTTGGGTTTTTATTCAACTAATAAGGTGGGCACGCTGTGATCTGTACTATATTTTTACTGTAATTGACAGTTATCGGCAAAAAAAAAAAAAAAAACAACAACACGGGAGTGGGAGGGAATGGGAGTCATTCTTCCGGGAGTGGAACGGGATTTTCCTCCAGTTTTTTCGTGGGATTGGGACGGGAAGAGATTAAAGTTTGTGATGCATTTTGGAAACAGGAGATGAGCCCCTGGTCTAATGCGCCACCTGGCTTGAGAAACCCGTTCTCAAAGACTTACTTTTACTCATTATTTGGGTAGCACACATATTCTGAATGCCTTCGGCAGAATTCAAATGAGCCATTTTAATCTAGATTAATTCCAAAATTAATCTAGATTAATCTAGATTAAAAAAATTAATCTATGCCCACCTCTAATTTTAACACATCATATTTTTTTATTATAACTGGTTACAATTATTCATGAGATAATACAATGCATTATAATGTGTATAATTAATGCAATACATATTTGTACAATGCATATATAATTTATTCTATATATAAAAGCTTCTTAAATCAAGATGCATTTACTTGCAAAGCAAAATGACACAAAGGGTCCTGTTTTCCTAGATAATGAATCAAAATGAAGTGTTTCTGTGATAAAAAATAAATAAATAAATTATATATATAAAAAATGCATTATACAGAAAGGCTTCAAGGTTCAAGGTTCAAGGTTCAAGGTTCTTTATTATTCGTCACATACACAATCATACAAGTATAATCAGTAGTGAAATGCAAGTAGAATTGAAGAAAAATACAGCATTTACATGAGGAAAGGGAGGAGAAAAAAATTATCCCCAGACTATGCTCCTTGGGGAGTACAGTGTGAGAACAGGAAAAACACCTCAGCAACACAAAAGCACATACACGACATAGCCACAGGGGAAGTGAATCCGGCCCAGCAAGCAGCCATCTGATCCCGCAGCCACTGATCCGGCGCTGGTCAGACCCGCTTGACCAGGCCAGCGGATCGAAGCGAACAGAGGCGAATGGTCGGGGGGGGGGGCAATGTCTGTAATGTCTGTAGGATGGGGGAGGAACGCAAGAGTGTCACACTGCATTGCACTCCCGGAGTTTATACCAGCAACAGCCTTGCCAAGGCCACTGTAGGGGAGCCAGAAAAAGATAAGATTGTTTTGTCTTTGGGGCGAGTAAACATTCCAATTTTTGCAGGCTACTCTCTGTCCATTTTGTCCATTTTGGTCTCTATTTTAATCAATTTCCCTTTGTAAAGCCGTGAACTTCTCCTTGGTAGAATCCATATTGCGATTATAGTTCAGTCTCAATGCTGACCGCTCTTCCCACAGCTTCAATCATACGGGCAGCCTTGTGGGGCTTTGGACAGCTGTTCCCGTTTTCTGAATTTTTCGATAACCCAGGGAAAAGCCTAATCCAATCAGCAAAATACCTGTTATCATGGTTCCGAATAGGTAGATATCAATGTCCTCCACGGAAAGAGCCGCCAGACACACGATTCGCCACCTCTCCCACGCGCCATCGTATAGCCGGCTGCGAACGTTCCGTCAGGGCAGTCAGGTTCTCCGAAACCCAAGTTTCGATAGTGTCAATTGCATTAAGAGACCAGTTAATCCATAATATTTTAGTTTGGAGAGCAGTGCAGAGAGAGTCTCTCACGAGACAAGGGAGCAAAGCAGGGAAGATAAGGGTGAGGACGGGGAGAGAAAGCGACCGCCTCCGTTGAGAGCCAGAAGAGAAGAGAAGAGATGTGCTTCAAGTAAAGTGTCAGAAACATAAATTGCTTAACTTCATTTTTCTTACTACATTGGCAGATATGTTGATATCACTTTCTGTATAATGCATTTTAAAGGTGTTCATTATGTATGTTGTAATGCATTATATGTTTTCATAAATAATGTAACCAAAGTTAAAATGCATTATAATATGTGCATCTGAAATTCCTTGTTTATGTCACAGTGTGTAGTTGTTGTGTCTTAGACTGTCCACTTGATGGCACTCTCTCTGTCTTTTCTGTTCTGATTAGCATCAGCTGTAGGTCATTTACTCATTAGTTCATCACTATTTAAACCATGCTCACTTATGCTGGGCACACACTCAAATATGTTTAAATCTTATAAGATCTTCAAAATGAGAGACCACACACACGAGGACAAAACAATCCTAGATTGAACCGTTTTGCTCCTATAGTGTGTGTTGTGTCGTGATGTGATGAAGACACCACACACACCACACACACCACAACAGATCTTCAACCAGAGACTGTGAAGACGGGAAACCTCACAGAATCTCTCCAGACTTCAGAATAAACTTGATTTCTTTATTAAATTGCAGTTTTAGAACAAAGAACATTACATCAAATAATTACATCAAATACAATAATACACAAAAAGCAATAAAATAAAAAATGAAAAGCAATAAGAAATTTTCATTTCCTTAAACAAATATAAATAATTACAAATTATTCAAAGGATAGTTTTAAGGCTTTAAAGTAATGGCAAAGTCCCAGTCTTTGGTAAAGGCAGGAAGAAATTGTGATGATGGTGTATTTTTATTATTATTGAACATAAACAAAAAATAAACAGTTATAGCTCAAAACAGATTTTAACAACAAAACTAGATATAGCTTTTATATAAACAATATACAAAGAGCTTGAAAAATAACCAAAAAACTAAACATTAAGCCAGGGGAAATATATAAATTACAATCAATTCAATTATAGAAAATAATTATAATAATCTCTCCCGTGATGATCGTGTCCAAATGCTTTTGTGCTTCTCTATGACATGTGTTTGTTATGCTTCTGTCTTCTGTCAGCTGTCTTTCTGATTGGATATGGTTTCGTTTCACGTGATAATCTGCAGATCAAACGCACGTTTGTCCTCTGTGTCAAGAGGACCCCCCCCCCCCCCCCCCACACACACACAAACACAGCAGGATTTCTGATCGAGACACCTCCGACGTTCATCCGAGTGGATTCAGTCACTCTTAACACACCTCAGTCTGATAAGATCATCTTTAGCTCCACCGAGATAATCGGGACACTACCGAGGATTGACGGAAAGGGAGAAATCAGCCCAAAATCAGCCGATTATCTTGTGGTGTGTACCCAGCATGAGTCTTTAGATGCTGCAGTATTGGACCTGTTACGTTGTGTTTGTTACCCTGTCTTTATGGATTACTTTTTGCCAATGCTTTGTTTTTGGATTATTGTTTAAACCACAATTAAAAACTGCACTTGGATCTATCTTGTTTTCCTGGAGTCATTCCGTAATAGTTTATCATGTGTTTTAATATATTACATTTTTAAAGGCGAAACAATGTATTATGACAGTGGTTGCAATTCATGAGATCAAATATAATGCATTATTAATAAGGTGCACCATTCACGCATAAAAAATATTTTTATAATGCATTATATATAAACTGTTACCGATATATTTATTTTTCTTAATTTGAGCATAAAAAAGTTTTATATTGATACATTTTTCAGAAAACAAGACTAATTATGAGTCATTTTGCTTCTCAAGTAAATGTGTCTTGATTTAAGAAAGTTTAGACATTTACACAGCACAGAAAACAATAAAAATGCAAGATAAAAAATTCAACAAAGGTTTTTGATATCGCAATTTTGAAATTTTTTATGTCAGTAAATAATTTGCAAGATATACACTCTTAATTGATTTAAATTAATTACAGAAGCCACAGAATAAAAACATTGAAAATATAACTGCTGCTTTTTCTCTTAATTGCAAGTTTATATCCCACCATTCATACTTTTTAGACTTGAAATATTGACTTTTTTGATCAGAGTTGCAAGTAACAAAACTGGTTTTATTTCTCACAATTCTGACTTTTTTCTCATAATTGTAATTCTGAGTGTTTAAATATCGCAATTTGGACACTTTTCCTCAGAATCACGAGTTTTTCACAATTACAAGCTATACAATCTTAATTGCAAGTTTTTATATGAATAATGAATGATACATTTATATAGCGCTTTATTTTGCATTGCTGTACACCCAAAGCGCTTTACAATCATGTGGGGGGTCTCTCCTCAATCACCACCATTCATACTTTTTAGTCTTGCAATTTTGAAATTTTTCCTCAGAAATGAGTTATTAAAATTGTAAAATTTTCTCGTGATCACGACATAACGAAAGTTGTTTTGTCGTTATCATGACTTAATTTTCTCGTGATCTCGACATAACGAAAGTTGTTTTGTCGTTATCTCGACATAACGAAAGTTGTGGATCTCAACGTAAAAAACGTTTTCTCACGACGTAATTGTAGCTATCGCGAGAAAATCCCGCACCTTGTGAATGTTTCTGGAGAATATTATGGTGTACGCGCTAGCGGCTGGTATCTCCATCATAAAGTTACTAATTTCCTGCAGCAAATATGGACTTTATCTCTGCATTGAGAGAGAGGGGCGTCCCCGGGGAAATTGAATTTGACTACACGTGACTACACGTTCAGGGTCGCTATATTGTCTTCGACGATAAAGTTGCAGACCCGACAGCCTCCTTCTCAAGTGTCGAACACTTATGTGTAAGTCGTCAATCACTGACAGACACAGAGCTATTTCAGTTTGAGTGAGTCCCTGATCAAAAGTAAAAGCGAATACGATCATCCATGATGCTGCGATGATGCTGCTTCTATAGCATTTGCTTATGCCGAATACACAGAGAAAATTAAGTCGTGATAACGACAAAACAACTTTCGTTATGTCGAGATCACGAGAACATTAAGTCGTGATAACGACAAAACAACTTTCGTTATGTCGAGATCACGAGAAAATTAAGTCGTGATCACGAGAAAACAAGACAGAAAAATTATAATAATGCATGGCCGCTTAGAACTTCCGTATGCTGATGTCAGGACGATGCCAAATGAAGGGCATTAATAAAGAATAATTCAGAAGGAGCTCCAGCTGAACATGATGATTTAATATGAAGAGGATCAATCCTACTGTACGACATACTGTCAGCTCTTCATTATTTTATGTCTGGATGTACTGGGTAAAGTATTAAAGTTTGGAAATATTTCTACATTCAACTTTTTTTAAGAGGGAAATCATATTAGTTGCTTTTCTTTGATCACTGTATCACGGTATAATTAAAGTGGGATGTTATTTTGTGATGTTCTGTGGTTTTAGTTGGTTTGTGTTACTATAATGCCTCCTCTTGTTTGATCAAAATCATAAAAAACTGATTTATAAAGGTTATGATGAACTCTGTCCAGCAGAGGACGCTGCAGCTGCATACAGAAACATAAATCATCTCATATTTGACTGAACGGAAACACAGATGTGTATTTACTTCTGAAGCATGTCCTATAAAAGTGAAGAAAAAACAGGTTTCAGGCCGGAACATAACTTAAGCTTTTAAGTATTTTTTTTTTTACATTTTACAATATTGTCTTTTTCTTTTGAATCTCACAGTTCTGACTTTTTTTCTCTGGATGTGATTTATAAATTACAACAGCAAGTTTACATCTTACAAAATGTAACATAATTTAGAGTCTTTTCATTCTTTTTTTATTGCAACATGTTTTCATTACATGAACTAGAATTGAACCAATTTCTAATTCATTTTTTGAAGTTATATACGATTCAACTAGAGCTACTGAACTATGAATATTTGTTTTGCAGTGATGTCATAGAAATATGTGCATGTTCAATATTTCTTCTAGCATTTGCATATTGAATTATTGCTCTTTTCTTGCATGTATTGAGACATTCATAACCGCTTTTATACTACGACAAAGCAGCTCTGATTTCCATCTCGTCTCATGAGACAAACTCTTGATTATCAACAAACTCTTTTTCTAGGTTTTATCTCACAATTCTTGCAAGTTTACATCTTTAAATTTGGACTTTTTTCCTTAAAATTGCTAAATATTTAATTCAAATTGCAAGTTTACATCTCAAAATTCTTGGTTATTTAATATCTTGCATATATGCCATTTACAAACGCCTTTCTACAATAACAAAGCAGCTTTGATTTCTATCCTTAACAACAAACTCATAAACAATGTAGATTCTTCTAGACATGAAAGACAACATCCGACTACGGTTTGTTTGCTCTTTAATATCAGGTTTATCTAATTATAGATGATATGACGGCAAACTCTAAAGAAAACAGCAAAGAAATCGTCTCAGGTTACGTATGTAACCATGGTTCCCCGAGTGGGGAACGAGACACTGCGTCCCCTAGGGGTCGCTATGGGGGAACGCCTTCAGCGTGACTCGTGTCTGAAGATACATATGTAAAAACACCATCCGTTGGCCGGCGACAGCCCATGACGTCACTACCGGCGCGACCATAATATAAGGACCGCCGGGAGAATACATCATCCGCTTCTTCGTCTGAAGCTTGCGTCCGAAGCATGGCCCAAAGCCTAGGGGATGCAGTGTCTCGTTCCCCACTCGGGGAACCATGGTTACATACGTAACCTGAGACGTTCCCCTTCATTGGAACTTCGAACTACGTCCCCTAGGGGTCGCTATGGGGAACGTTATACCCACGCCACCATGCTGAGGGGAGTGCAAGCCAAATTCACGCAGGAGGCGAGCACTAGTCAACTCTACCATTTGGCTCAGGGAGTTGCCCCCGTGGACAGTTGATGCTGTCAGTGACGTTATCCCCTTTGGCCAAAAACCCGAGCTGCATACCCGAAGTACTTACCTGCTAGGTGCCGGGATTACTGGACCCAGGGTAGAGCTCACAGGTTTGGAATCAGTCTTTATAGAAAGATTCCTTTAAGGGGATAGGGCCAAGTACCTAGTGGTAGCCACTAGGTCCTGGCCGGTCACCAGGGGCTACCGCTTGCTCTGCACGAGCTTGCTGAGGGAGCTATTTTAACAGACCCCTTGGTAGCGCTACCCTTTTTAAATCAAAATATTGGGTTACAAGGAGTAGGGCCCAAGGCACAAACCGGGGCTTGACCAACTCAAGTGAGGGCACGAAGCTGTGCACGTAACCCTACCCTATGGGATTTTTAGAAAGAACGCAAAACATACTATGTGCGAACTTACCACTGTGTGGATTTTTAGAAAGTGCCCAAAGTCTAGCGTGTGCACTTACCATAACATGGATTTTAGAAAGAACGCAGAACACTTGATGTGCAATCTTACCACTGAGTGGATTTTAGAAAATGCCCAGTGCTTTAGCGTGTGCACTTATATATATATTGTTTTATTTACGTTCTATGCTCGGGGGACTAGATACTCAGAAGGGAGCGGCATGCTCATAGATGACCCTCTACGGTGAGGGAAGCAATGCTAGCTCGACCCACAAGGTGAGCGATCTATACCGAACTCTGGAAATGGAGAAACTTCAGATGCTCAAACAGGAGCGGCATGCTCATAGGTGACCCTCCATGTGAGGGGAGCAATGGTAGCTCTACCAATAGCGAGCTCTGGAGAGCGGAGAACTCATTCTTGAGAGGGAACTCAAACACTCAGGAGTGGGGCCCAAGGCACAAACCGGGGCTTAACCAACTCAAATAAGGGCACGAAGCTGCGCGCGTAACCCTACCCTACGGGATTTTTAGAAAGAAAGCAGAACATTCGATGTGCTAACTTACCACTGGGTGGATTTTAGAAAAGTGCCCAAAGTCTAGCGTGTGCACTTACCATAACATGGATTTTAGAAAGAACGCAAAACACTTGATGTGCGATCTCACCACTAAGTGGATTTTAGAAAGTGCCCAGAGTTTAGCGTGTGCACTTATATATTGGTATTACTTCCATGGTTCGGGAGTGGATAACTACTCATCCCTTGGAGTGAGAGGGGCCTCAGATGCTCTGAAGGGAGCGGCATGCTCATAGATGACCCCCTAGGTGAGGGGAGCAATGCTGGCTCTACCAATAGCGAGCTCTGGAGAGCGGAGAACTCATGTTTCAGAATGAGAAGGAACTCAAACGCTCAGGAGTGGGGCCCAAGGTACAAACCGGGGCCTGACCAGATCAAATAAGGGCACGAAGGTGCAACACGTAACTCTACCCTATGGGATTTTAGAAAGAAGGCAAAAACACTTGACGTGCGATCTCATCAATGAGTGCATTTTAGAAAGTGCCCAGAGTCTTAGCGTGTGCACTTATATATATATATTAGTCATCCTTCAGAATGAGAGGGAACTCAGACGCCCTAAAAGGAGCGGCAAGCTCATAGGTGACCCTCTATGGTGAGGGGAGCAGTGCTAGCTCTACCGATGAGGAGAGCAACGTATCACAGAACTCTAGTGGAGCGGAGAACTCATTCCTTTAGAAGGAGAGGAAATTTAGGTGCTCAGAGGGGAGCGGCATGCTCATAAGTGACCCTCTAAGTGAGGGGAGCAGTGCTAGCTCTACCGACAATGAGCTCTGGAGAGCGGAGAACTTGTTTCTCATAATGAGAGGGAACTAATGTGTGTCCTGCGCTTCTGTGTCTGGGCTTTATGAGCATCATATTCCTGCTGCGTTCACGAGGGCCGATCCTGTAAATCCAGCCATTCAGAGACAGAAATTTATTTCATTCAATTCTATTCAATTCGTCCGTGTCCTTCTGGTTGCGGTCGTTTTCTGTCTGCGGATGACAGACACGATCGTTGTCTTCAGTGTCTGGGCCGCCGACACGCTGAAGCTGCGTTCGTGGATGACTCATGCGTCTGTTGTGGGCGTATGAGCATGATTTCGCTGCGATCTCACCTTTCCTTTATGGAAGGATTGGCACCCTCTGCCGCCACCCGTGCTGATCTCTCTGGCTCGAGCAGAGGATCGCCGGCTGACGCTCTGGGAGATCTGAGGGTTACAGTAAGAGCCTCTCCGCCGGGCACGCCCCCACGGACCTCTTACTCCTCACGCAGCGAACATCCCGTCCGGTTCCCGGGTGATTTCGCTGGTCCGTCCCACGGGGCGCCCAGCATTTCATTCGGTGCGCCATCTGTAGATAGGATGTCGATCGCAGCATCGGGGGATGGGTTCACGTCCTCTGAGGATGAAGGTGCGGTGGGGCTGCCCCCCTCGGGTGTTGTCTCTTCTCTTCTGGCTCTCAACGGAGGCGGTCGCTTTCTCTCCCCGTCCTCACCCTTATCTTCCCTGCTTTGCTCCCTTGTCTCGTTGAGAGACTCTCTCTGCACTGCTCTCCAAACTAAAATATTATGGATTAACTGGTCTCTTAATGCAATTGACACTATCGAAACTTGGGTTTCGGGGAACCTGACTGCCCTGACGGAACGTTCGCAGCCGGCTATACGATGGCGCGTGGGAGAGGTGGCGAATCGTGTGTCTTGCAGCTCTTTCCATGGAGGACATTGATATCTACCTATTCGGAACCATGATAACAGGTATTTTGCTGATTGGATTAGGCTTTTCCCTGGGTTATCGAAGAATTCAGAAAACGGGAACAGCTGTCCAAAGCCCCACAAGGCTGCCCGTATGATTGAAGCTGTGGGAAGAGCGGTCAGCATTGAGACTGAACTATAATCGCAATATGGATTCTACCAAGGAGAAGTTCACGGCTTTACAAAGGGAAATTGATTAAAATAGAGACCAAAATGGACAAAATGGACAGAGAGTAGCCTGCAAAAATTGGAATGTTTACTCGCCCCAAAGACAAAACAATCTTATCTTTTTCTGGCTCCCCTACAGTGGCCTTGGCAAGGCTGTTGCTGGTATAAACTCCGGGAGTGCAATGCAGTGTGACACTCTTGCGTTCCTCCCCCATCCTACAGACATTACAGACATTGCCCCCCCCCCCCCGACCATTCGCCTCTGTTCGCTTCGATCCGCTGGCCTGGTCAAGCGGGTCTGACCAGCGCCGGATCAGTGGCTGCGGGATCAGATGGCTGCTTGCTGGGCCGGATTCACTTCCCCTGTGGCTATGTCGTGTATGTGCTTTTGTGTTGCTGAGGTGTTTTTCCTGTTCTCACACTGTACTCCCCAAGGAGCATAGTCTGGGGATTATTTTTTTCTCCTCCCTTTCCTCATGTAAATGCTGTATTTTTCTTCAATTCTACTTGCATTTCACTACTGATTATACTTGTATGATTGTGTATGTGACGAATAATAAAGAACCTTGAACCTTGAACCTTGAACCTTGTCGCCACCGCCGCACCGGACCGAGAGCTGACGGCCATGCTTGCCCGGGCAGCTGTGAGCATCGGGCTGGAGGTCAACAGACAGCCCAGTCCCGAGCCCTCGCGCCTGGACGATTGGTTTCTCGGAGCGGGGCGCGGCTCACAACCGTGCCCTGCCCCGGTGCCTTTCTTCCCGGAGGTGCATGAGGAGCTGACAAAGTCGGGGATGGCCCCTTTCACGGCCAGAAGCCGCTCGTCTGCCTCCTTCCTCCTCACTACCCTCGACGGCGGAGTGGCCAGGGGGTACGCGGGCATTCCCCAGGTGGAGAGAGCGGTCGCGGTGCACTTGTGCCCACGAAACGCCGCCATTTGGAGGAACCGTCCGCGTCTCCCATCCAAGGCCTGTAAGCTGACCGCCGCTCTCGCGGCCAAAGCTTACAGTGCTGCGGGCCAGGCAGCCTCCGCCCTGCGCGCCATGGCTATCCTGCAGGTTCACCAAGCCAAGGCGCTCAAACAGGTGCACGAGGGTAGTACCGACCCGGGGTTGATGCAGGAGCTGCGCACGGCGACTGACTTCGCTCTCCGAGCGACGAAAGTCACGGCGCGGTCCCTCGGGAAGGCAATGTCCACCATGGTGGTCCAGGAGCGCCATCTCTGGCTCAACCTGGCAGAGATGAAGGACGTCGACAAGGCACGCTTTCTCGATGCCCCCATCTCCCAGGGAGGGCTGTTCGGCGACACCGTCGAGGGCTTCGCCCAGCAGTTCTCGGCGGTACAGCAGCAGACCGAGGCGATCCAGCACATCCTGCCCCGGCGTGATGTACCATCCACCGCTGCCCCCGGGACCAGGCCTCAGTCTGCCCGTCGCCGTGGGCGCCCACCCATCTTCTCAAAGAAAGAGCAATTTCCTTTTCCTCCGGGTTCTCAGGTCCATGGGACGACAGTGTGCGACGCCCTGCCTCCTCACTCTCGCCCACGACCCATTTTGCCAGTAGCCAAGAGAGTACGGTTCGGGGACGACATTCCTCCCCACGCACCTCTGGCCAGTCCCATTCGGGACCCAGGGAGTTCGGTGAGGATGCCTCAGAACGCACCGCCTTCTGTGCCATCCACCCCTACTCCCTTTCGCTGCACCACCACAGGTACGTCGATTGTGCCGTTGGAGCCGCTTGCACAGCGTCTGGAGGCGTGGCTCACGCTGCCCAGCCTGTCTCGCTGGCTCACGCGCACAATTCGACTCGGCTACGCGATTCAGTTCGCCAGGCGACCTCTCAAGTTCAACGGCGTTCTCGAGACGTCGGTGGCAGTCCGGAACGCCCCTGTCTTGCGCGAGGAGATTGCTGTCCTCCTGGCAAAAGATGCAATCGAGCCGGTCCCTCCAGCCGAGATGAGGCAGGGGTTTTACAGCCCTTACTTCATCGTACCCAAGAAAGGTGGTGGCCTTCGGCCAATCCTGGATCTGCGAGTCTTGAACCAGGCTTTGCACAAGCTCCGGTTCAAGATGCTGACGCACAGGCGCATGATCAAATGCATTCAGCCCCAGGATTGGTTTGCAGCGATCGACCTGAAGGACGCTTACTTTCATGTTTCGATCCTTCCGCGACCCAGACCGTTTCTACGGTTTGCGTTCGAAGGTCGGGCATGGCAGTACAGTGTCCTCCCCTTCGGGTTCTCCCTGTCTCCCCGTGTGTTCACGAAGGTTGTAGAGGGCGCCCTTACTCCGTTACGGGAAGTGGGCTTCAGGATCCTCAACTACCTCGACGATTGGCTTATTCTAGCCCAATCCAGAGAGCAGTTGGGCGATCACAGGGACTTGGTGCTCCGGCACCTCAGCCAGTTGGGGCTTCGGGTCAACTGGGAAAAGAGCAAGCTCTCCCCTGTGCAGAGAATCTCTTTTCTCGGTGTGGAGTTAGACTCGGTGAGTATGACGGCACGCCTCACGGAGGAACGTGCCCAAGCAGTGCTGAACTGCCTGAGTTCCTTCAGAGGCAGGAATGTGGTACCACTGAAACAGTTTCAGAGGCTCCTGGGGCATATGGCATCCGCAGCTGCAGTCACGCCGCTCGGATTGCTTCATATGAGACCACTTCAGCACTGGCTACACTCCCGGGTCCCGAGGTTGGCATGGCGCCACGGTACACTGCGAGTAGGTATCTCCCAGCAGTGTCGCCGCTCCCTCAGCCCCTGGACAGACTTTGCCTTTCTACGGGCCGGGGTGCCCCTAGAACAAGTGTCCCGGCATACTGTTGTCACAACAGATGCCTCCAGCACGGGCTGGGGCGCTACATGCAACGGGCAGGCAGCCTCGGGGCTCTGGACAGGGCCCCGACTGCTTTGGCACATCAACTGCCTGGAGCTGTGGGCAGTGCATTTAGCCTTGCGGCAGTTCCGGCCACTGCTGTTGGGCAAGCACGTGCTAGTCCGCACGGACAACACTGCGGCGGTCTCGTTTATCAACCGGCTGGGGGGTATACGATCACACCGCATGTCACAGCTCGCCCGCCATCTCCTCCTCTGGAGTCACACGCAGTTCAAGTCACTGTGTGCTGTTCACATCCCGGGGCAGCTCAATCGTGCGGCCGACGCGCTCTCACGACAGCTCACGTTCCCCGGAGAGTGGCGACTCCATCCCGAGACGATCCGGCTGATCTGGAGTCGATTCGGGGGAGGTCAGGTAGACCTGTTTGACTCCCCCGAGTCCTCCCACTGCCAGCTGTACTTCTCCCTGACCGAGGGCCCCCTCGGCACAGACGCACTGGCACACAGCTGTTCTCGGGCCTTACGCAAGTATGCATTTCCCCCAGTGAGCCTACTCGCACAGACACTGTGCAAGCTCAGGGAGGACGAGGAGCAGGTCCTGCTGGTTGCGCCCCATTGGCCCACCCGGACCTGGTTTCCCGAACTCATTTCCCTCGCGACAGCACCTCCCTGGCGCATTCCTCTGAGGAAGGACCTCCTTTCTCAGGGGCTCGGCACCATGTGGCACCCGTGTCCAGATCTATGGAACCTCCATATGTGGCTCCTGGACGGGACGCGGCAGACTTGAGTGGTCTACCACCGGCGGTGGTAGAGACCATCATTCAGGCTAGGGCTCCTTCAACAAGGCAAACCTACGCACTGAAATGGAGTCTGTTCGCGACCTGGTGTTCTTCTCGCCGAAAAGACCCCCAAAGATGCACGATTGGAGTAGTGCTTGCTTTCCTGCAAGAAAGGTTGGAGCGTAGGCTGTCACCCTCCACCTTGAAAGTGTATGTAGCCGCTATTGCATCCACCACGATGCAGTGGACGGCCGGTCCCTGGGAAAGCATGATCTCATCGTGAGGTTCCTGAAGGGGGCCAGGAGGATGAATCCCTCCAGGCCTTCCCTTGTGCCCTCTTGGGACCTCTCTATCGTCCTGGCTGGACTTCAGAGGGGCCCCTTTGAGCCGCTGGACTCAGTCGAGCTGAAGTTCCTGTCTCTTAAGACAGCGCTCCTGACCGTGCTCACTTCCATCAAACGGGTCGGGGACCTCCAGGCGTTTTCGGTAAGCGAAGAGTGCCTTGTGTTCGGGCCGGTCTACTCTCACGTTGTCTTGAGACCCCGGCCTGGATACGTGCCCAAGGTTCCCACCACACCCTTCCGCGATCAGGTGGTGAACCTGCAAGCACTGCCCTCGGAGGAGGCAGATCCAGCCTTAGCGTTGCTGTGTCCCGTAAAAGCATTGCGCATATACGTGACCCGCACCCGGAGCGTCAGAAGCTCCGAGCAGCTCTTTGTCTGCCACGAGGGAAGCAGAAAGGGAAGGCTGTCTCCAAACAGAGGTTGGCCCACTGGATAGTGGAGGCCGTCGCCTTGGCGTACCAGTAGCAAGGCAAACCGTGCCCCCTGGGGGTGAGGGCTCACTCCACCAGGAGTGTTGCCTCCTCCCATGCATTGGCGCACGGTGCCTCTTTGGCAGACATCTGCAGAGCTGCGGGCTGGGCGGCACCGAACACCTTCGCAAGATTCTACAATCTTCGCGTTGAGCCAGTTTCTTCCCGTGTATTGGGTAAGTAATGGGCGAGAAGAACTGGCCGGTGTCACGCTTGCTGCGCCATTCCCCCTCACCCGGGGATACGAGCGCCTTTTTCTCCCCCAGTTCAGTTCCCCGGACGGTGAACCCTGGTGGAATCCTCCATGCACCCCCGGCAGTCAGACTGGGCGGAGCAGTCTGACGCCAGGCCCAGTACTGGTGTTAGCTCGCCCGGGTCTCCGGTCAGCCCCTGTACTGGGCTAGGTGTCCGTATGGCCTGATTCCCCTTCGGGTAATCACATATGTGTATTCTTCCACGGTAAGGTTTCCCTCACAGTAAACCCGTGTCTTCCCTGTGACAGAGCTTCTGTCAGGTTCTGCTGGCAGCCCTCCTCCCTACTCCTAGGTAGGATCTGCCCCAGAGTCCAGTCGTATGTAGTACTGCCCCAAGCCTGGGCCAGTCCATATCAGTGTCTCCACATGTTACCTCCCTTCGGGCAGGATGTGGCCTCCGTAGCGCCCTTCTGTGGAAGGCTCGCTTCCCTGCCGTTACGACAAGCTGTAACAACAAATAGGAAAGACCTGAAGCTGTCTTTCACTGAAGGTCGAAATCCCTTCCGATTCCGTGGGGAAAGGAACAGCGGCTTGGCTATCTCCAGCAGCGATGTACTCAGTGGTCCCGGTGGGCACCAAGGTTAGCGAATTTGCACTGGAGCGGTAGGAAGGTTGCAACCTCTTGCATGGCATTTGTCTGTCACGCACTGGCTTGTCAACATCTGCATGCCACAAGGTTGTGACGGGGGCCATAGGACCCCTATGTCGTCACGACATAACTCGTAGTGACCAACAGATAGGGAACGTCTAGGTTATGTACGTAACCCCCGTTCCCTGATGGAGGGAACGGAGACGTTATGTCCCCATGCCACAATCTTGAACCATCGCTGGTTGCCAGGGACTCATCTCGGCTCCTCAGCATAAAACCTAATGAGTGGATGCACTTGTCGCCCTTTTATACCCGTATGCACGGGGAGTGGCTCAGGTATGCAAAATCCACTAGCCAATTTCATTGGCGTTTTCTCTTAGTCAGAGATGTTCGGGGCTTCCAGGTAAATCCCCTATGTCGTCACAACATAACGTCTCCGTTCCCTCCATCAGGGAACGGGGGTTACGTACGTAACCTAGACGTTTTAGTTGTATGGTTTGTTTACATTAACTATATTAACACTGAATTTATGCTACCAAACCAATATGCGTTTATAATTAAACGTTTTGGTAACATTTTACTTGAAGCCTTTATATTAAATAATGCATTATAAAAGTATTTTTTTATTTTAATATCATTAATTATTTGCATGTTATAATACATCAAATTATCTCATGAATAATTGCAACCACATTTGTAATACATTAAAATACTTATATATTAATTGTTACACATTTAGAAAGTAAAATACATAAAAACCAGACAAACAACCAGTTTCAGATATAACAAGGAATCTGCAAATATTATAATGCTTACTTTGGCTACAGTTGATAGGGAAATACTTAATGCATTACTATATGCATTATGATACATAACAAAACAATACAATTAAAAAGAGACACACGTGTGTCCGAGTCTGACTGCACAGCAGCACTATCAAATGCCATTTAATGGACACCAGACACAAGGACCAGTTGCATCATTTATTAGTACATTTGAGTATGTTTGTGTCACGGTTCATGGGTTCCCGGTCCCATCCTCACCGTGTCTTGTCTGTGTGCGTGTGCGTATGTGTGAGCAGGTGTCTGTGGGTGTGTGTGATTGAGGCTGATTCGCTCCAGCTGAGAGTCATCACCGTTGGGCTATATCTGTTCCTGTCACGCTCTCTCCTTTGTCAGATCCTTGCAGTGTTTGCGGTCGTCGTTTACGGTCCGTTCTGGTTCCGCGATTCCTGAGCCCTGCTGCTTCCTGGACTCCGATCGCCGGACCTTGGCTGCCCATTGCTTCCCTGCGCTACCCGCCTCAGCCCTACGGAAAGCTCCGCATCTGCCTACAGAAAGCTCCGTTTCTGCCTACGGAAGCTCCGCCTCTGCCCTACGGAAAGCTCCGCATCTGCCTACGGAAAGCTCCGTTTCTGCCTACGGAAGCTCCGCCTCTGCCCTACGGAAAGCTCCGCTTCTGCCTACGGAAGCTCCGCCTCTGCCCTACGGAAAGCTCCGTTTAGTTTCTCGCTGTGTATTACTTCCTGTAATAAACTCTCTTTCCGCAACTGAATCCTCCCATCTTCATTGTGACAGAAGGATCTGACCAATCTTCATGGATTCAGCGGAGACTCGTGGTTTGCAGGAACTGCTAGCCGGTAACAACGTTCGTATGGATCTCCAGGAGGAGAATATGCTGAACACCGGATGAGCTGTGCAGGCGTTAGTAGCGCAGGTGTCCGAGCTCACTACCCAGGTACAGTTATTAAGATCACCCGCTGCGCCACCCACACCGCCTAGCTTTTCCATCCCCGGGAACCACAGCCCTCAGCATGAACCGAGACTCCCGGCGCCGGAGATGTATGCCGGAGATCCTAACCTCTGTAGAGCGTTTCTGACGAAGTGTTCTCTGTTTTTTTCGCTCCAGCCACTGACGTTTGCCACAGAAGTTTCCAGAGTGGCACTAGTGCTTACGTTGCTGTCAGGAAGGGCAGCATTGTGGGGAACGGCGGTGTGGGAGAATCGCCATCCCTGTTGTTCCTCGTTCCACTCACTCTCTCAGGAGATGAGGAGGGTGTTCGATCGCGCGCTGGTCGGGCGTGAGGCAGCGCGCATGCTGGCCGACCTCCGCCAGGGGGAGCAGTCCGTTTCTGATTATTCCATCCAGTTCAGGACCCTGGCGGCAGAGTGTGAGTGGAACGAGAAGGCGCAGTGGGACATGTTCCTGCATGGGCTGGCCGACCGTATCCACCAAGAGATCGACGTGGTGGAGTTACCTCTCGGGTTGGACGAACTTGTGGATCTGGCCTTACGCGTGGATGCACGGCTTCAGCAACACGATCTTCGTGGTCGACGCAAGTTAACACCGAGATATCCTTTCTTCGACACCGGCGATACGGTCGGTCACTCGTCGGTTGACGAACCCATGCAGGTGGGTAGAGCTCGGCTCTCCCGGGAGGAGAGAGATCGTCGGAGGACGAGGGGGTTATGTTTGTACTGTGGCGCGGCTGGCCATTTCCTGGTGAAGTGCCCCGTAAAAGACCAGGCCCGACAGTAGGTCTGAGGCTACTGTCGGGTGGGGTATCTCTCAACAAAGCCTCATCCACCACCCTCCTCCCGGTGAGGTTGCAATGGGCGGCCGAGCGACATGAGGGGACGGCGCTGCTAGACTCCGGAGCCGAGGGTAACCTGCTGGACATTTCCCTGGCCCAACTCCTTCACATTCCCTTGATTCCCCTCCGTCACAAGATCTCTGTCAGCGCCCTTAATGGACAGTCACTTCCTCCGATCAGTCTCTCCACGGTACCCATCACCCTCGTCACCTCAGGCAACCACTCTGAGACCATCACGTTCCTCGTCACCCACTCACCCCTGGCCCCGGTGGTGTTGGGTCACCCCTGGCTCACTCAACACAATCCTCGGGTGGATTGGGGTCGTAACACTGTGTCGGAGTGGAGTCGAGCCTGCTATGCCTCTTGTCTTGTGTCTGCTGGTTTTTCTGTGTCTGGTTCTGTGTTGCAGGATGAGATGGGGAGCCTGTCTAACGTGCCCGAGGAGTATCTCGACCTGAAGGAGGTGTTCAGTAAGTCCAGGGCCGCTTCTCTCCCTCCTCATCGTCCCTACGACTGTGCTATAGACTTAGTACCAGGTATGTCTCCGCCTAAGGGCAGATTATACTCGCTTTCGGTTCCGGAAAGGGAGGCCATGGAGAAATATATTTCTGATTCTCTGACAGCCGGATTCATCCGCCCCTCTTCTTCTCCAGCGGGGGCAGGATTTTTTTTCGTTGCGAAGAAGGATGGTTCTCTGCGACCTTGTATTGACTACCGGGGCTTGAACAACATCACGGTAATGAATACCTATCCTTTGCCGTTGATGTCTTCAGCCTTCGAGAGGTTGCAGGGAGCATCCATCTTCACCAAGTTAGATCTTAGAAACGCCTATCATTTGGTTCGCATAAGAGAGGGGGATGAGTGGAAGACCGCGTTTAATACCCCCAGAGGGCATTTTGAGTATTTGGTTATGCCTTTCGGGCTCTCTAACTCCCCCGTGGTTTTCCAGGCACTCGTCAATGACGTGTTGAGAGATATGGTCGATCAGTTCATATATGTCTACCTGGATGACATATTGATTTTTTCTTCTTCTCTCCAGGAACATGTTCAACACGTCAGGCGAGTGCTCCAGAGGTTGTTGGAGAATGGGCTTTTTGTCAAGGCGGAGAGGTGCGCGTTCCATGCACAGTCGGTTCCTTTCTTGGGTTTCATAGTGTCGCCGGAGGGAGTTCGCATGGATCCTGACAGGGTTAAGGCTGTGGTAAATTGGCCAACCCCTGATTCCCGCTGAGGTTTCTGGGGTTCGCTAATTTTTCCCGGCGTTTTATTCGCAATTTCAGCCAACTAGCCGCTCCTCTGACTGCCTTGACCTCCACCAAGATGACGTTCAGGTGGTCGAATGCAGCCGAGGCCGCATTTACCAAACTCAGAGGCCGCTTCGTTTCGGCACCCATTCTCCGGGCCCCTGATCCCACACGTCAGTTCGTGGTGGAGGTCGACGCGTCAGAGGTGGGGGTAGGTGCAGTGCTATCCCAACGGGCCACCTCGGACGACAAAGTGCATCCCTGCGCGTTTTTTTCCCATCGACTGTCTCCTGCCGAACGCAATTACGACATCGGTAACAGAGAGTTGCTGGCCGTCAAGCTAGCGTTGGAAGAATGGCGTCACTGGTTAGAGGGTTCGGGGGTTCCTTTCATAGTTTGGACCGACCATAAGAATCTTGAATATATTCAGTCCGCCAAACGTCTTAACTCCAGGCAGGCTCGTTGGGCACTATTTTTCGGACGTTTTGATTTTTCCATCTCCTATCGGCCGGGTTCTAAGAACATCAAGCCCGATGCCTTGTCACGCATTTTTGACATTTCGGACCGCCCGGTGTCTCCCGAGTGCATTATACCTGAGAGATTGGTTGTCTCTGCAGTCACTTGGGAGATCGAATCGAAGGTCCGCACGGCCTTGGAAGGGGTAACGCCTCCGCCTGGATGCCCAACGGGCCGGTTGTTTGTGCCGGAGGGGTTACGGTCCAACGTCATCCAATGGGGTCACTGTTCCAACGTGGCTTGTCATCCAGGAATCGGTCGCACCATGTTTTTGATTAAACAACGATTCTGGTGGCGGGCCATGGCTCGCGATATCCGAGAGTTTGTTTTGGCCTGCTCAGTCTGTGCTCGGGGTAAGACTTCCAATCGACCTCCAGAGGGGTTACTTCAGCCGCTGTCAGTCCCTTCGAGACCCTGGTCCCATATCGCGCTAGATTTCGTTACTGCCCTCCCACCCTCCCTGGGTAATACGGTTGTTTTAACCGTAGGGGACCGGTTCTCGAAGGCGGCCCATTTTATTCCCTTGCCCAAATTGCCCTCAGCCAAGGAGACAGCGGCTACAGTAGTTGATCACGTCTTTCGCATTCATGGCCTCCCGGCAGACGTGGTTTCCGACAGGGGTCCCCAATTCGTGTCCAAATTTTGGAGAGAGTTTTGTCGACTACTGGGGGCGACTGTGAGTTTGTCTTCTGGGTTTCACCCTCAGACCAACGGTCAGACTGAGCGGGCCAACCAGGATCTCGAGAGGGTGTTGCGATGTTTGGTCACTCAGAATCCCACTTCCTGGTGTCAGCAACTTTCATGGGTTGAGTACGCCCACAACTCGTTACAGGTGTCGTCCACGGGCCTTTCGCCGTTTGAGTGTAGTTTAGGTTACCAGCCACCTCTTTTCCCTAGTATGGAATCCGAAGTCGCGGTCCCCTCTGCTCACGCCTTCGTCCAGAGGTGTCACCGTACCTGGACGAGAGCCCGAGAGACTCTCCTCCGGGTGGGGGCGTGCACCAAGGCTGAGGCTGATCGCCACCGGTCGAAGCCTCCCGTCTACGTCGTTGGTCAAAAAGTGTAGCTTTCTACCCAGAACATTCCGCACCGATCCGTGTGTAATAAGTTGGCTCCCAAATTTATTGGCCCGTTTCCTGTCACTAAAATTATTAGTCCGGTGACAGTCCGCCTCAAACTCCCTCCTGCGTACAGGAGAATTCATCCCGCGTTCCATGTATCCAAAATTAAACCCGTTTTTCGGTCTCCCCTTAATCCGCCTACTCCGGTTCCTCCCCCGCCGCGACTCGTAGATGGGGAACCCACCTATTCGGTCAATCGCATTCTGGACTCGAGGCGGAGGGGACGAGGATTTCAATACTTGGTGGACTGGGAAGGTTACGGTCCGGAGGAGAGAAGTTGGGTTCCGGCCCATATTGGATCACTCCCTTATTGATGATTACAATCAACAGGTAAGGTCGGCTGGGAGCGCCGAGAGGCGCTCCTAGGGGGAGGGGTACTGTCACGGTTCATGGGTTCCCGGTCCCATCCTCACCGTGTCTTGTCTGTGTGCGTGTGCGTATGTGTGAGCAGGTGTCTGTGGGTGTGTGTGATTGAGGCTGATTCGCTCCAGCTGAGAGTCATCACCGTTGGGCTATATCTGTTCCTGTCACGCTCTCTCCTTTGTCAGATCCTTGCAGTGTTTGCGGTCGTCGTTTATGGTCCGTTCTGGTTCCGCGATTCCTGAGCCCTGCTGCTTCCTGGACTCCGATCGCCGGACCTTGGCTGCCCATTGCTTCCCTGCGCTACCCGCCTCAGCCCTACGGAAAGCTCCGCATCTGCCTACGGAAAGCTCCGTTTCTGCCTACGGAAGCTCCGCCTCTGCCCTACGGAAAGCTCCGCATCTGCCTACGGAAAGCTCAGTTTCTGCCTACGGAAGCTCCGCCTCTGCCCTACGGAAAGCTCCGCTTCTGCCTACGGAAGCTCCGCCTCTGCCCTACGGAAAGCTCCGTTTAGTTTCTCGCTGTGTATTACTTCCTGTAATAAACTCTCTTTCCGCAACTGAATCCTCCCGTCTTCATTGTGACAGTTTGAGACATAACTGCATAACTTTCAGAATTCATGACATTTGCTGAAATTATAAAAAAATGAAGACAGAAATATATGATCTAATATACAATTGCATTGCAAGGTAAAACCAAATAAATAAATTTGATAATAAAACAAATGTTTACTTTTAATTTACTATACTGCAGGTTCCAATACTAATGTTTAAGTTTTAACATTTTTCCCTTTCAAACTTTCAAACCCTCAAACTTTTAAAAATGTCAAATTATCAAGATTATTTTGGGAGGAATAATGCTGAAAATTCTGACCATGGTGGAAATTATGCAAATATCCAAACTTTATTGTCAGCTGAACACCTTTGACAAAGTATTTTCTTGATGTTCTAATGCGATTTTAAAGTAATATTTTAATAATTTAACAACATATTTGCATATTCACAGTTCTCTGATGTGGGTTATTGGTCATGACATTTTTATTGTTTTTATTTAAATCAAGATGCATTTTCTATATAAGATAAAATATATTTAGTCTCCTGGGGGGAAACAAGTGCATTTTACCTAAAACAAGTATAATTATTCACCATGGGATACAAAACATTATCTTAATGCAATCAGAAACAAGATTATATTTTATTTTTCTTACCCCATTGACTGATCATTTGCAAAATAAAAAAAATACACCCCCACCCCACCCCCAGGAAGCGAGACTAAATATCTAATTAATTTTTTCTTATGTAGAAAATGCATCTTGATTTAAGAGCAATTCGATATTTTGACTGGAAACAACAAGACAAGACATTAAGACATTAATGTATTGAGCATATTTTCATCACGTAGACATCAAAGTGACACAAATGGCATGTGCTTTTATACAAGATCCTGTAGATGACGAGACTACATTAATGCAAAGGGAGTTAAATGGATATTTAGTTACATTAACCTAATAATTAGTATTTCCTTTATTTTTCCAGTGTGGTTAGATGCATTGATGACACTCATATTCCCATCATTACACCTCCTGAAAATGAAACAGATTATTGTATGGAATGGAAAGATGCCAGATGGAGGGGTAGTATGAGATTTCTTTATCAAGGTGGTGCCGCGTATGGCTGCTGTGGAGTGGAACGCTTCCATTCTTTTACTGTTTTTGTTTGTTTGTTCTGTGTTAGTCAGTCTCTTACTATCAGATTTACCAGAGACGAAGTACTGGACATAAGGGAATTTTTTTCCGGTTTTTGATTATTCAGACGCTTTGTTGGACGTTCTAGTCGTAGGGGCAGCGGTCCTAGTCAAACGCGCGCTCAGACGAAAAAGAGGGAAGCGCGCCGGCGCGTTGGTTAAACACAAGGATTTTTCAAACTCTGCTGCATTGTGCTTCACTGAAACTGAAACCTGGCTGAAAGCCTGACTGAAACGTGCTTCATTTGCCGTGTTACCAGCTGGTCAGAGCGGATCGCATCACGGAGTTAACGGGGAAAACGAGAGGTGGTGGACTATGTTTCTACATAAATAAAGGTTGGTATACAGACAAAGCAGCTCTGAAGATGATGTGTTATCCTAATTTAGAGGCGCTCTTCATAAACTGTAAAGCGTTCTACTCGTTTCCTCTTTCATTCTCGGGAATGTGTACGTGCCTCCGGACGCGTGAACTGAACCCCCCCCCTCCCCACCATTTTACCTGTGCATGAAGTCTGTGTAGAGGATGTGAACCGGATCTTCAGAAAACAGAATCTAGGAAGCTCCAGGAACAGACGATATTTCACCTGCCTGTCTAAAAGTCTGGCCACCATCTTTACACAGATCTTCAACAGATTTCTGGAGCTGTGCGAAGTTCCCTGCTGCTTCAAATGCTCCACCATCATTCCCATCCCCAAAAAGCCCCAAATCCCTGGCATTAATGACTACAGACCTGTCACTCTCACATCTGTAGTCATGAAGTCATTTGAGTGACTGGTCCTGGCCTACCTGAAGGACATCACTAGACCCTTGCTGGATCCTCTTTAGTTTGCCTACAGAGCAAAAAGGTCTGTAGATGACGCAGTCAATATGGGACTGCATTACATCCTGCAACACCTCGACAAACCTGGGAATTATGCAAGGATCTTATTTGTGGACTTCAGCTTGGCCTTCAATACCATCATGCCTGATCTTCTCTCAGACAAACTCATACAGCTCTCTGTGCCCACCTTCATCTGTCAGTGGATCACAAGCTCCCTGACAGACAGGCAGCAGCTGGTGAGGCTTGTCAAACTCACATACAGGACGCTCTCCATCAGCACTGGTGCCCCTCAGGGTTGAGTTCTCTTCCCACCGCTCTTCTCCCTCTACACAAATAACTGCACATCTAAAGACCCCTCTGTTAAGCTCCTGAAGTTTACGGAGGACACTAAAGTCATCGGCCTCATCAAGGACGGAGACGAGTCTGCTTACAGACAGGAGGTGGAGCAGCTAGCTGTCTGGTGCAGTCACAATAACTTGGAGCTCAACACAGTGGAGATGATATTAGACTTCAGGAAGAATCCCCCTGCACTCCCCCTCTCATTATCATAGACAGCACTGTGGCTGAAGTAGAGTCATTCTGTTTCCTGAGAACCACCATCTCTCAGGACCTGAAGTGGGTCAATCACATTGACTCTATTGTCAAAAAAGCCCAGCAGAGGCTGTATTTACTCCGCCTGCTGAGGAAGTTTAACCTGCCACAGGATCTGTTGAAACATTTCCACTCTGCCATCATCGAGTCTCTTCTCTGTTCATCAATAGCTGTTTGGTTTGGCTCAGCTACCAAAGCAGACATCAGAAGACTACAACAAACAGTCAGGACTGCTGAGAGGATGATCGGTGCCCCTGTGCTCAGCCTCCAAGATCTTTATATCTCCAGAGTGATAAAAAGGGCAAGGACAGTCACTCTGGACTCCTCACACCCCGCTCACTCTCTCTTTGAACTGTTGCCCTCTGGTCGGCACTACAGATCACATAGCATCAAAACAACCAGACACAAGAATAGGTTTTCCCCCAGGCCATATCCCACCTGAACAATACATAATACACCAGTACTGCACATCTGTAAATAACTCATCAAACCTTCATCTGTACATAGGACACATGCACATTCAGAGTTCTGTCTATGGACATTTTTTTATTTTCTGTATATTTTTATTACTGGTGTTATTTATAATTTATTGTCTATTCTCTTCATTATTAGTGTTTTTATTACCTTAACTATTAGTTGTCAGCACTAAGCTTGTACTTCTGCACTGGAAGTTCCTAACACCACAACAAATTCCTTGTGTGTGCAAACATACTTGGCAATAAAGCTCTTTCTGATTCTGATTTTGATATATGCTGTAACCACCACTTGCTGGTTACAAATACTATTATAATCACAAATACTATTGAATCACAATTTATTTGGTCATTTTCATTTACTACAAATACAAAAGCAACAGTCATTCTTTTGGATTTTAATATTCTTACAATATTTGGTATTGTGGCCATCTCCTCTTCATCTGTTCTTCATTATTTTGTGAGGTTCTGCTTCTTGCTGTTGGTTGAGTAGAAGTCAAATGTTAATTTCATTACTCTGATTAAGAAATGTAACCGGAGAATGTTTAATTATGTGACAAGAGCATTAGACTATGTGAAAAAGCTGCTGCACATTCAAATGAATTATAGCCTATTCAATATGTTTCATATATATGTGTGTGTGTGTGTGTGTGTGTGTTGTGAATGCATAAATAAATACGACTTGAGAGGCTGTTCATGTCCAATTTCCGATTAGGAAACTTGTATACGATAATTCCAATAGCATGTGAAGGATTCATTAATATGTCAAATGTTTGTAAGTCAGCCTAAGCCCATGAACCTTTTATGCTTAAAGATTTACCTGATTAAATTATGTTTTTATATGTATGTATAAAGTGTTTAGCTGCTGCCACGTTCTTTTATTTTGTTTGCCCCTTGTCTCTCTTTTTCAGTTCACGAGTTGTCCATTAACGAGCCCATTAGTACTGGTTTGGTTTAGTATTATAGTCCGATGTTTCCTGAGTTTACTGATTTGTTGTGTCTCTGTCTGTGTTAAGTGTGTTTTGTAGTTTACAGACGCTCCCTTAAACACTACAGGCGAGTGAAGTGACGTCATCATTGGTTTTTCGTGCCACAACTAAAAGTGAAAGTAAATGTTCAGAGTTGATGTTTCTCCATTTAAACAGTCAGAATCGATTCTCTACGGAATATCAGTGTTTATGTGAACCTTTCTCAAAGCTAAGTCATGATTTACATGTAGCTGCTTCATAGAAAGGCGGTGGATTTTGTGAATCTGTGTAAATAAGGTGAGTGCTGATGATCAGGTGCTTTACAGTGACTTCCGCATTCATATTTCCTCTAAAAGACGTATGTTTATATGTTTTAATATTGTCTTTTTCAAGCATGAGCGTGGTTTGATTGGTGTTTCTGTGGTTTATTTGATCATTTGTTAACACATGACTAACATTGTGTATCTGAGTCTCATGATCTGTTTCTCTCAGGATCCGTTCAGATGAATTATTGTGTTTGTTTGTCATTTCCATTCAGAGTCAGTGCTGGAGATCAGATTCTGTTTCATCATGGATCACACACAAACATCCACAGATGAAGATGTTTCTCCAGGATGCAGGTACTTTCAATAAACACTGTATTAAATCACCTTCAATGTTGGAAGATGGGGGTCTCTGCCGTGTTTTTGTGTCTGGAGGTTTTTTAGAAAAAAATTATATTTTGTTTAAAAAGCTCAAAAAGCCTCCTCATGGAGTGTTTGTGATTAAAAATACATAAAGACCTGAAAAGAAAGCTATTATCATCATAACAAATGAAATCTGTTTTGTTATAGTTCAGTTCATCAGAAGAGATCAGAAGCAGAGTTCAGCTGTGTGTCTATGAGGAGTGACGCGTCTATGGATCGTCCAATACTGTTTAAGAGTGAAGATATAAAGACTGATATCAGGTAAATTTTTTGTTTAGTGCATCCAAAATAAAAGTTTTTGTTCACATAATTTTATTATACAATTATTATGTGTATATAAATACACACATCCATGTATACATTTAAGAATATATATATATACATTATATGAATAAACATTATATGAATATAAATATATAAATGTAAATATTTTCAAAATGTATTCTGTATGTGTGTGTATTTAGATATGCATAATACATATACACAGTACACACACATATTACGTACACAAACGTTTATTTTGGATGTAATTAATCACTAATATCATGTCATTTTATTTTATCAACATAGTGTTATCTTTATCTTTAAATATCTTTATCTGATATTTTAATATAGTGTTACACAGAGAGATGCATTTGTGAAAGCACTGTTCTATTTATCATCTTGTGTAATAAAATATTGTAAACTAAATTATCATTAAGTGTTCTTTACAGTGATTGTTTGAATTATATATGAATATGTACTTTGAATATGGTAAAGGATTGACTTTAATCTCTCTCTGTTATAGTTCAGTTCATCAGAAGAGATCAGAAGCAGAGTTCAGCTGTGTGTCTATGAGGAGTGACGCGTCTATGAATCAACCAATAGATTATAAGAGTGAAGATACAAAGACTGATCTCAGGTCTAATATTTCTGTAAAAGATTATTTGATTATGATACAGAATACATAAAAGACACTTTGCTCATTAGCTTATTTAATAATGCAGTATTTTAATTTTCCAGGCATGAAGTCCTCAACAGGTTTAGATCAAATCTGCTGAAGAAGTTTGGTCGTCTGTATGAGGGAACAGCGACGCAGGGAAACCCAACACTCCTGAATGAGATCTACACAGAGCTCTACATCACAGAGAGTGAGAGTGGAGAGATCAGTAATGAACATGAGGTGAGACAGATTGAGACACAATCCAGGAGAGCAGCAACAGAGGACACAGCCATCAAATGCAATGACATCTTTAGACCTTTACCTGGACAAGACAAAGCCATCAGAACTGTGCTGACAAAGGGAGTCGCTGGCATTGGAAAAACAGTCTCTGTGCAGAAGTTGATCCTGGACTGGGCTGAAGGGAAAGAGAATCAGGACGTCCAGCTCATATTTCCACTGCCTTTCAGAGAAATCAACCTGATGAAGGACAAAACACTCAGTCTTTCAGATCTTCTTCATGTCTTTTTCCCTGAAACTAAAGAGATGGAAATATCCAGTGATGAATATAAAGTGTTGTTCATCTTTGATGGTCTGGATGAGTGTCGTCTGTCTCTGGATTTTCAGAGCGATGTGAGGTTGTGTGATGTAAGTGAATCAGCCTCAGTGGACGTGCTGCTGATGAACCTCATTGTGGGGAATCTGCTTCCCTCTGCTCTCATCTGGATCACCTCCAGACCAGCAGCAGCTGATCTCGTCCCCTCTGAGTGTGTCCATCGAGTGACAGAGGTACGAGGCTTCAATGAGCCACAGAAGGAGGAATACTTCAGGAAGACAATCAGTGATCAGAGTCTGGTCGATACAATCATCTCACACCTGAAGTCATCAAGGAGCCTCTACATCATGTGCCACATCCCAGTGTTCTGCTGGATCTCAGCCGCTGTTCTGGAGAAGATGTTGAGTCGAGCAGAGAGTGGAGAGATTCCCAAGACTCTCACTCAAATGTACACACGCTTCCTGATCCTTCAGACCAACATCAAACATGAGAAGGACTATGAGAAGAAGGTGACAGATGAAGACATGATCCTCAAACTGGGGAAAGTGGCGTTTCAGCAGTTTGTGAAAGGCAACCTGATCTTCTATGAGGAAGACCTGAGAGAGTGTGGCATTGATGTGAGAGAAGCATCAGTGTACTCAGGATTGTGCTCTCAGATCTTCAGAGAGGAGTTTGGCTTGTATCAGGGGAAAGTCTTCTGCTTTGTTCATCTGAGCATCCAGGAACATCTAGCAGCTCTATATGTGCACCTCTCCTGGACAAACCACAACACAAATGTGTTTGAGCCAATCACCAAACAGAGTTTGTGGTCTAAAGTTCAGGACAGGTTTAAACTCAATCCATCAGAACATGTTTCATTATCTGAGCTGCATCAGAGAGCTGTGGATGAGGCTCTAAAGAGTAAAAATGGACGTCTGGATCTTTTCCTGCGGTTCCTTCTGGGTTTGTCAGTAAAGTCTCATCAGATTCTTCTACAACAAATAATGACACTGAAAATAAGCAGCTCTGACAGTAATAAGAAATCAGTTGAGTACATCAAGAAGAAGATCAGGACCATTGACTCTCCAGAGAAATCCATCAATCTGTTCCACTGTCTGAATGAACTGGGTGATCGTTCACTAGTGGATGAAATACAACAGTATCTGAAATCTGGAGGAATAAAGATAGCCAAACTCTCTTCATCTCAGTGGTCAGCTGTAGTTTTTGTGTTGTTGACATCAGAAGAGGAACTGAATGAGTTTCGTCTTGATAAATTTGTTAAAGGAAAGAATGATCCTGAAAATATGAAAGTTCTTCAGAAGCTGCTGCCTGTGATTAAAGAATCCAGATCAGTTATGTAAGTATCACTGAGAACAATCACTTCACTGTTAAAACATTTAGAAAATCTAAGTTAAAAGCTCATAAATCTTCAGTGCTGCAGATGTTGTTCAGAGTTTAGTGCTCAGTATTTTGATGTGTTTTATATCAGATTAGTGACACCATTAGATTCAGAGACAGAGAAGTGGCAGATTAATAAATTATTTGGGTTTGTCAATAATTAAAAATGTCTCTGTAATTGTAATGTTTTAAGGGGTCATGAACTGCCTCTGTTTTTATTTTGTACTGTTCTCTGAGGTCCACTTATTGTCACGGAACAACCTGCATCACCAGTCGAATCAACCACCTGCACCCGCTCACAATCACCAGAGTACTGATCACAAACACCTGCAACCACTTACCACCACCATTCATAAGCTCACTCACCTCAGTCACTCTTCAGTTGGTCTCAAGGTTACACAGCTCTGAACACTGGTCGATGTCTGCCTATCTGCCCGTCCATCCTAGATCTTGTCACCTCCTGAGGAAACGCAAGTTAACGTACTGTGAGACTGCACATCCGGCTTCCAGTGCCTTCTCTGTTATATCTCCTATGTTGGAAGCCCTGCCTGAGTTATATTGAATAAACCACCTTTTACTAGCATCTGCCTCTCTGTCTCCTTGACCAGTGTCTGACAGAAGACCAGCTCCCGAAATAGAAGATCCGAACCGCACCGATGGAGGAGCGAGCGCGATTTATTTCGCTGGCTTGTGCGAATCCGGAGCCGTTGGAGTTCGCCAGGGCTTTCATCCCTCTCGCCCTCGTCAGCTCCCTGGATGATGGGGTCCTCAAGACCCTGTTCCGGCTCGGGATCTCATACCACCGACCCGTGGAGCTCCCAGACACTTCCAACCTGAATTGGAAGGAGACGGTGACCCAATGTCTGGAAGATCTCCAATCCCGAGCCGGAAGCCCGTCCAGCTCACCTTCTTCCCCGCTGGTTCCGTCCAGTTCCGCGCTAACCGAGCGCCTTCCAGTGCCTGCTCCTCGCCAGCGCCCTCCGGTGCCTGCTCCTCACCAGCGCCCTCCGGTGCCTGCTCCTCGCCAGCGCCCTCCGGTGCCTGCTCCTCGCCAGCGCCCTCCGGTGCCGACTCCTCACAAGTACTCTCAAATTCTTCCGCTGGTCCTACCCAGCTCATCTTCTTCGCCGCTGGTTCCGTCCAGCACTCCAGAGCACCCACAAGAGTCAGAGCCGCCCGAGCGCCCACGAGAGTCAGCGTCACCCGAGCGCCCACGAGAGTCAGCGTCACCCGAGCGCCCACGAGAATTAGCATCACCCGAGCACCCACGAGAGTCCGCGTCACCCGAGCGCCCACGAGAATCAGCACTTCCGGAGCGCCCTCAAGAGTTGGTTCCGTCCAGCTCACCGATGCCTCCGCTGGCCCCGTCCAGCTCGCCGATGCCTCCGCTGGTTCCGTCCAGCTCGTGTGCTCCTGTGTTCCCTCCCAGCCTCCCTCTCCCACCTCCTCTCCCAAATCCAGCCAGTGCCTCTACTCTGTCTCCGCTGGTTCCTGCCAGTCCCTCAGCTCGCCCTCAGTCTGCGGCAGCTGAGTGCTCTGATCCGGCGCCTCGGGACTTCCAGCCTCCAGCTCCACCCAGGCGTGAGGACCCCCTGGCTCCACCTCCAGCCTCCAAGTCCTGGACTCCATCTCGGTCCTCCGAACCATCGGCTGCACCTTGGCTCCTGGCTCCCTCGTCTCCACCGTGGCCCGAGCTCCACCGGGCTCCCTCGTCCCTCCGGCTCCGCCTTGGTCAGTCGTCGACCATCCGCCGCCTCAGGACTCCACTCCTCTGTCTTCGCCTCGTCACTCCGTCCCTCCGGCTCTGTCAGGCTCCTCCTTCCCTTCAGCTCCACCTTTGTCCTCCGTCACTCCGGCTCCGCCGCGGCATTCCAGATCCCTGCCTCCACCTCAGTCGCCTGAGCCGCTGGCTCCGCCTAGGCCCTCCGGAGCCTCGATGTCACCCTGGCTCTCCGTCTGCTCGGCTCCATCCAGAACGCCCACCCCCCCTCCCCGGTGTTACTATTACGGCGCGGGTCGCGCCTTCCGGGAGGGGGGGGGGTAATGTCACGGAACAACCTGCATCACCAGTCGAATCAACCACCTGCACCCGCTCACAATCACCAGAGTACTGATCACAAACACCTGCAACCACTTACCACCACCATTCATAAGCTCACTCACCTCAGTCACTCTTCAGCTGGTCTCAAGGTTACACAGCTCTGAACACTGGTCGATGTCTGCCTATCTGCCCGTCCATCCTAGATCTTGTCACCTCCTGAGGAAACGCAAGTTAACGTCCTGTGAGACTGCACATCCGGCTTCCAGTGCCTTCTCTGTTATATCTCCCATGTTGGAAGCCCTGCCTGAGTTATATTGAATAAACCACCTTTTACTAGCATCTGCCTCTCTGTCTCCTTGACCAGTGTCTGACACTTATAATGTTGTCAAGATTTTTACATCAAACACAGAATTTAGAAGTAATGAGCTATTTTCTGTGCTGTTTTTGACCCCTCATCAGAACGCTCTGTTTGAATAGACGTGGAGGATTGTAGACTCAGAAGTAAATGCCCCCCTGCTGTGATTGGCTAATAATTGTGTGTTTGACAGTCTACGTCCTTCACAGATGGACAATGCTGTGATTTAGATGAAAAACACATAAATAACTCGATACATATCAAACAATCTGAAGATACAAAGCAATAGCGATCACGTAATAAAAACAGTTACTCACACTTGTGTGGTGCCACATCGGATCCAATATAGTCGACACAACATCGTCTTTTAGTTTCAATCTTTCTGAAAATCCCACGTCAAATTGTGCCTTGTTTGTAAAAGAATCCGCGGTAAAATGAAGTGAACAAAAGACAGATTTCTTACTGACGCGGTCTGGATCTTCATTAAAAATAAAGTTAATTCAGTCTTTCCTAACATTGGGATCAGAAGGAAGGCAATTCAAAGACTGTTTTTCCACAGTTTGGCACTGAACAGCATCTTCTTGTCTTCAGAGCATCTTTATCGTTTGGTTTCTACATAGACCTGCATGTTTGTTTCTCTCTCGTAAACAATAGGTGTGTTGGACTTGAAGCGGCGCTGAACGATCACTGTATGGCATCAAAGCGTCACGAGACCGATTTGAAAGCATGAGGATCCCTCTGCCCTCTTATGATTCTCTCTCTGCGCAGCACTGCTTCAAGTTTCCAATTACATGCATTTTTAAAACAAAATATATTCAAGATAGATTTAAATATTCCACGTTCTGTTTTTTTTTTTGCAAACATACTTTGCAAAAAAGTCACTGCAGATATTCTATACAACTTAAAAGTATGCAAAGCTCAATTATACAGTAATTTTAACATAAGCACAAGTCAACCTGCCATACCAAACAATACCACAGAGAGATGCCAAATGACTGCATATAAACTACTATACGGGTCCATTCACAATCACTAAACACACCAAAATACAAATGAAAAATGAAACTATTCTGAACTCAGCGATCACAGTGAATAGTACCTCTGTCAATCAGATGCCCATATGTGCATAAACACCACTGATCCTCACAAACTTCTCAAAGACACGCAAGCAGTTATAAAACACTCGCTATAGTCCACTACGTGAATATACTGAGCTGTATTCAAGCAGAAATATGTACGAGAGCACATAAACTTTTCGATTGCGCATCAATTATAACTGACACATCACGCGCGTCTAACGCACAATCATGTACTGTATGTCACTCTAATCATCTTTACCTTGATTACAATCGTCGTCCATCAAAACGTTATGCAGCTGAGAGCTGTAGTTTGCATATCATATGCTCATACAGCAGTTTTGAGCCGCCGTTCAGTCTGTATTTCACTCAGCGTGATGAGAAACAGCTTGGTGCTCCGAAACACAGAATATCCCACAACACGTATAGAGGTTGTGCTGTTATTTAGTTATATATATTATTTATACATTATTTAACATATCAGTCATAACATTAGTGAATATATTATATTTTAGTTTTAAGTTATCTCGCACCCCCCAGATAGAGAACCACTGACATCATAGAGTAGAACATTCCTCAAGCTGTCGTTCTGGCTTCAATATAAACTGTTTTCAGACTAACGACAAAGTTTTGAGTTCTGAAACTTACAAGATGTTTTTATAGTACACTGTCCTCTTATGTCAAAAGATCAAGATAATTTCAGTTTCTCAGTTCATGACCCCTTTAAACCACTGACATTGTGCAACAAAGTTATATTATTTATCTTTCTTAAATGAGGCTCATGTTTTTGTTCTGTGACATTTTAGATCTCAGTCCAATGATCCATCAAACATGTTTATTTGTGATTTGTGTTTGTTCTTTCTCTTTATTAATGTATTCTCAGCTAAACTGATCTGATCTGAGAGAGTGAAGAGTGTGTCATTGTTCTCTATAGGTTGAGTTATTGTGGCGTCACAGATGAAGGTTGTGCTGCTCTGGCTTCAGCTCTGAGATCAAACCCCTCACACCTGAGACAACTGAGTCTGTCTGTGAATAAAATAGGAAAATCAGTGAACCTGCTCTCTGATGTACTACAAAATCCTGACTGTAAACTGGAGATACTGAGGTAAGATTATTTGAAAAACAAATCACCCAAAAAAGTCTGAAAACACAAAGACAAGTCAGACAAAATGAAAAAAGTAGGTATCGTTTGTGAATGGAATACTTACTCTGATTGGATGAGACAACTGTCAATCAAGATACAGAGATACAGAAAGTAAAACATTGTGTGGCTTTGTTTCTTGTACATGTGTGGACTTCTGTGTTCATGTTAAAGCATTAGCAAAACCTTTAAATGGATCGTCTGTTTACACTAAGTGCTAATAGCTCGTCTTGTTAGCAAAGACTTGACTGTTAGCAGACAAAATTACTAAAGAAACCAGTCAGATAAGTGAGAGAGTAAGATTGTCGCTGTTAATAAGTGATTAATTATGATTGAACCGAATCATTATTACTCCATTACAAGTGACATTTGTAAAGACTTAAGTAAAAGTACAGAAGTATTGCATTTAAAAGTACTCAAGTACCAAAAGTAATATTTATTTTTATGTCAATGCACTGATTTATTTTTGTTGTATGCAATACTTGCAATACCTTATGCCTCTGAAGCAACTTACAATGCATTACACCTACTGAATACACTGACTAACTTACAATATCTTTGGAATAAAGAGCTCTTAGAATGTTAAAAACGTAGAAATAAAACAAGTGAGTTAACAAATAAAAGAACACCCCCCCCCCCCCCCACACACACACACACACAAAAGCAGGACGGTAATGATCTCTCACAGCTCTGGCAGTGTGTGCACACATCTACGTGTAGACATTCATCCACATTTGAACCGAGTGGACAGTGAACATGCTGTAAATACAGACTGATAAAAAAAATCAAACCTGTTTTAAAACCCAGCAACACAACTGTAGCTGTATAACTTTACAACAGCAACACTGCTTCAACAAAAAAAGCAAAAGATCAAGATTTATTTGAGATCATTGCTCTTGCGGTACGTTGATGTCATACACAGAGCGTCTGTGCAGCGCTGCTTCAAGTCAAACACCTATTGTGTTTTGTTAGGAGATGCACAACTGTTGTTCTGTGGCTTTATAGATAATAGTTTTGTTTACACAATTTAGCAAAATCAGACAATATTGTGTCTAATATATACCACAATAAAAACTTCTTAATATTGAATCGTTTCAAAAACATATCACATTTGCAACTGGTTAGTGTTCAAAAAATGCTGGAAAATCACTTTACGTAACCCGACAAGAGTGATTACTGATATGCTGTCAATAAATCACATTTTAGAAAATAACAAAATCACTCGCTGACTTTCAAAGCTGCTGCATAACGACTTTCTACTTCGAGGACCTTGATATAAATGTAGTGGAGTGAAAAGTACAATATCTGTCTTTCAGATGTAGTGAAGTTAAAGTAACAAGTTTCCAGAAAAAATAATACTCAAGTAAAGTAAAGATACTCCAAAAGTGTACTGAAGTACAATACTCAAGTAAATGTACTCCACTACTGTCCACCTCTGCTAACATGTATATAATTAAAGTAATATGTGTGTCCTCACGTTGATCAGATGTTCTGGTGAATCAAACACATGCAGCTCATATTGTTCCCAAACTCAAAAGCGTGAGTCTCTTCCTGCAGCTTCAAGAACAGCTTTACTGATCAGCAGCTTCAGTGTGATTAGGAGCGGGGGGGGGGGGGGGGGGGGCTTTAGGAATAGACACAAGGAAGGACACTATAAGACAGCATCTGTTTATAATGAAGAGAATCATATAAAGATTATGTTATTACGTACTGTTTTATAAAACACTGCAATACATTGAGGTGTAAGTACTATCTGCCACAATTTACACTAAGTATAAATAATATCTAACAGTGTAGGTGATCTCTCACTCCCACACACACACACACACGCACACACACACACACACACACACACACACACTACTCCATACACATTAATGCAGAGCAAAATAACAGTATAGAACTCAGCTGTGTAATGAATAGAGTGATTTAAACAGATTTGTATGAATTTCTACATAAGACAGATTTAAAGAAATGGTTAAAATTTCTTTAAATTTGGTTCGCTTCTGATTCTGGCAAAATATCAGTGCTGGTACTACTAGATCTTAGTGCTGCGTTTGACACTGTCGATCATAACATACTTCTAGAGAGACTGGAAAACTGGGTCGGGCTTTCTGGGATGGCACTTAAATGGTTCAGGTCATACTTAGAAGGGAGATGTTATTATGTGAGTCTAGGAGAGCATAAGTCTAAGTGGACGTCCATGACATGTGGAGTCCCACAAGGCTCAATTCTTGCACCGCTCTTGTTTAGCCTGTATATGCTCCCACTAAGTCAGATAATGAGGAAGAACCAAATTGCCTACCACAGCTATGCTGATGATACCCAGATCTACCTAGCCTTATCTCCAAATGATTATAGCCCCATTGACTCCCTCTGCCAATGCATTGATGAAATTAACAGTTGGATGTGCAAAAACTTTCTTCAGTTAAACAAGGAGAAAACTGAAGTCATTGCATTTGGAAACAAAGATGAAGTTCTCAAGGTGAATGCATACCTTGACTCTAGGGGTCAAACAACTAAAAATCAAGTCAGAAATCTTGGGGTGATTCTGGAGACAGACCTTAGTTTTAGTAGTCATGTCAAAGCAGTAACTAAATCAGCATACTATCATCTCAAAAACATTGCAAGAATTAGATGTTTTGTTTCCAGTCAAGACTTGGAGAAACTTGTTCATGCCTTTATCACCAGCAGGGTGGATTATTGTAATGGTCTCCTCACCGGCCTTCCAAAGAAGACCATTAGACAGCTGCAGCTCATCCAGAACGCTGCTGCCAGGATTCTGACTAGAACCAGAAAATCTGAGCATATCACACCAGTCCTCAGGTCCTTACACTGGCTTCCAGTTACATTTAGGATTGATTTCAAAGTACTTTTACTCGTTTATAAGTCACTCAATGGTCTAGGACCTAAATATATGGCAGATATGCTCACTGAATATAAACCTAACAGACCACTCAGATCATTAGGATCGAGTCAGTTAGAAATACCAAGGGTTCACACAAAACAAGGGGAGTCCGCTTTTAGCTATTATGCCGCCCACAGCTGGAACCAGCTTCCAGAAGAGATCAGATGTGCTAAAACATTAGCCATATTTAAATCCAGACTCAAAACTCATCTATTTAGCTGTGCATTTGTTGAATGAGCACTGTGCTACGTCCGAACAGACTGCATTATTTTATGTATAATCCTATTCTATTTAACTGTTTTAAATTTCATTTTAAATCAATTTCTATATCATTTTAAAATTCCTTGTTTTATTATTTTTAACTCCTTGTTTTTATTGCTGTGAATGATTATTTCACTTTTTATGTGAAGCACTTTGAATTACCACTGTCGATGGTCAGATAAATGATCATAAATGACTGAAGATGAAGTTCATTTCATTCAGGGTTTCTACAGACATGAACAAGTTCAATTTAAGACCTAAACCTGCGATTGAAATACACATTATATTACAAACACATACGTCATTTTGAATGTGTTTAACATAAAAAGAAAACAAAATATCATTGCTGTAATAAATTATATTTATTACTATGATATACAGTGAACTTTTCATATCAGCAGACAATATTCCATACACAATATCTCCACAAAAGTACCGCATCACTGAGATTTTTGGTGTATCAGCTTTTCCATACTTAAATCTGCATATTATTATTATTTACCTTTGCAAAGTCCTATTTTTCTACAGATGCATAAATGTTTTGATGTATTAAACAAAACGTTGTTTATTGACATTTGACATTTTTTTAATAATAAAAAAGTTATTTAAATATGAAATTAAACCGCCAGTAGGTGGCAGCGAGTCACTGTTAATAAGTGATTAATTGTGATTGAACCGAATCATTTAAACGATTGATTCATTCAGGAACGAAACACTGTCATGTTGCTCAGAGACACGAAACAGTGCTGTGACTGTGTTTGGAATCATTTTTGTTGAAATATTGTAAAAACAGTCAATATGGTGTCTAAAACATAAGTCTCTTAATTATCTCCGTTTATTGAACTGTTGTAAAAAATCAATATATCATTTTGTAATCATGGTAATTTATGGAGAAAAAAGCGACACTCTTCATGTGAAATTGATAAACTATATGAAGTGGTATAAATATATACATTTTCTGCCCCATGTCTTGAATTTTGTGATCATTGTAAATGTATTTTAATAGATTGAATCCTAGTGAAAGAGCGCACTCTTAACTACACACGTGCACTAGTCTAGATTTCACTCTGAAGGTGTTTTTTGTATTTCTGCGTCGTGAGAATATTCATCAAAATAGTTCACTTGTCGAGGTATGTTTCCTAACGATATCATGTTATGAATCAACTAAACATTTATAATTTTTACCTCAGTGTTTCTTCTGAGTTTCTTTGTGTGCTGTTGTGTTCATTCGTTTTGAAGTCTCTCACAAAGAGACAGACAGCGTGAGTCTCAACAGCACGACCTTGATACCAGAAATACACGATCCATTATCAACTGCTGTTTACATCGAATGAACACGAATACAATCAGAAGAATCCTTCTCGCGTTTCCATGCTTCGCTGCTTATTTTATGTCACTATTATGTTTTAATCAGGATATCTGTACGATTGGTAAAGTAAAAATATAAATTAAAATAAATTAATTAAACTAGCTAGAAGACCGATTAGCTGTAGCCCCCACAGGGGAAGAAAAAAGACTTCGGTCTGTCCAATTATTGTAAACCGGTTCGTCAAACTGAAGATATTTTAGTGGTAATGTGACCAAATAGGCCATATTTAATATTTAAGACCCATAAAATCTGAATCTAAGACATTTTAAGGCCTTTTATTAGGAAAACGTTAAGACTTTAAGGACCCGCGGATACCTGTTCATTCATCTTCATCACATCACATGATCTCTTGCTCCTGTTTTTCTGTTCAGTTTATAATCTGCCAAACATGACACAATGATGTGTTTGATCACAAGAGTTAATAAATGAGATGTAATGAGGAACACGTGGCTCCTGTGAAGCAAATGTCCTCCTGTAGGTGTTTATTAGAGGAGCAAGTGACTGTTTCTCCAGACAGATCCGTCCTTATATCACTATGAAACAATATCTCACATTCAGCTCTGTGTGTCTGTTCAGTCCTGAAGCACATGACAGTTTCAAACAGCACCATTGAGCATCAACATGCATAAATCTCATTCTATCAGCAGCAGTTTGTGGCAATGCTTGTCATTATATCTCCTCTCTCTGAGACCAGAGTCAATAACAAACTACAGACACTTGAACTACAATTCACATTGTGTCATTGTTCTCTACAGGTTGAGATATTGTGGCGTCACAGATGAAGGTTGTGCTGCTCTGGCTTCAGCTCTGAGATCAAACCCATCACACCTGAGACATCTGAATCTGTCTCGGAATAAACTAAAATCAGGAGTGAAGTTACTCTCAGATCTGAAACATGATCCACATTATAAACTGGAGACATTATACTGTTGTGAGTATATTATTATTTAAATCTTTTAAAAGTATGTAACAGGCCTCATATGTGTGTTATTGGAGAATATAAGATAATAATTCAGCTTCACTTTAGTCCCAGTACATTAAACTGTGTTTAATTCAGTGATGATCTATGAATATATGAATATTTTCATCTCTTCTAGTGTCTCTGTGTGTAAATGATAAAGAGAGAGTTGTTGATCATCACTGTTATTAATCTATGATCAGTTGTTCATTCATATCTCTGGCTGTAATATGAATATACTGTGTATTTCTGAACTGGATCTGCTGATGTGATGTGACAGCAGTAATGTCTCATACTCATATGTGACTGTCTGTGTGTTTTATTGTAGGACTCTCAGTATTCAGACGTCAGTCCAGGTTCCTCAGGATCATTGATTGGCTCCTACTGTGATGAGTCCTCGTTTGTTACGCCCCGTGACAACCCCGTTTTTATTTCAATGTCACTTCTTTGGGGTATAAATTCACTGAAAACACAACACTTGTTAATCAATGCTTGTCACAACATGGCAGTAATTCCTGAACACTTTGGAATACAGAACTAAGATTGGTCTCTTTTAAAGAAGACACATAGCAGATTATTGATGAAGTGAAAACATAAAAAAAATTAAGAAAGTATAAAAAGTTATAGAATTGTGCAGTAAAGATAATTTAGTATACTATTTTTTTATTTTATATAAAATAAATCAAAATCAAATCAAATCGCTTTTATTGTCACATCACCACAGAACATGTGCCTTGGTGAGTGAAATTCTTGAGAGCGTTCAGAAACAATTTACATAATTACAGTACATACTTATAGACTTATCGAGAAAGACAATGTGCAGAATACACACACATATACTCAGTACACACAGTGTACTATGCTCGAGGAAGCATCTGATCATGTAATTTAAGCAGACACACGGACGCTTGATCGGGCGAGACAATGCAATGATTTCTAAAAGCTTTTAATGAAGATAAGACTTTCCACCATCTCTAAAGCCTTGCAGATATTCGTCTGTTCAACAAAACTCAACTTTTCAGGTCAAAAGCATCCCAAAAACACACCAGATCAGCACAAGACTGCCGGAAATGAAAACAATCATGTGAAATTAACTATAAAGAGACCAAAAAAAAGAGTTAATGTGAGATACAGCTCTCATTTTTGTAGATATTCGGTGGGACAAACAATATTTTCCATTAATAACTTCTATTATTAAACATTCTGTCATCATTTCAAGACGGAGAATCAGAGATCTGCAAGATTATCATGTGTTCATTATTAGGAGGACTGTTGCTTGAACAATGATTTCAAACAGATTCTCATTATAAACTCATCAGTCTTCAAACGACATAAATGACAGAAGACAGATTTGAATTGAATTTTATTTTAGATTATTGTTTATCTGCATCAAAAAATACAAAATACTGTGATTTTCTTCTTTGGCTTGTTTTCCAGTAAAATATCCAAACACTTAAATCAAGATACATTTATTGAAAAGCAAAATGATTGAAGAAGTTTTGTTTTCTAAGAAAGATGATCAAAATTAAGTGAATCTATGGTATAAAAATAAAAATATATGTATAATCTGCATCAAAATGTACGTTGTAATGCATTATGTCATTTCATAAATAATTGTAAACAAAGTCTGAATACATTATAATATTTGCCGACATCTGAAATTGGTTGCTTGTCATATTTTAAAACATTATATTTTTTTATTATAACTGGTTACAATAATTCATGAGGTAATACAATGCATTATAAGATGCATAATTAATGCAATACATATTTGTATAATGCATTATATATTACAAATGCATATATAATGCATTTTATACATAAAAGCTTCTTAAATCAAGATGTATTTACTCGCAAAGCAAAATGACAAAAGGAGTCCTGTTTTCTTAGAAAATTAATCAAAATGAATTGAGTTTATGGTATATATATATATATACAGCCAAAGGTGTCAGAAAAATAAACTGGTTAACTTTATTTTTCTTACTACATTGGCAGATATGTTGATAACACTTTCTGTTTAATGCATTTTAAAGGTGTTCATTATGTATGTTGTAATGCATTATATGTTTTCATAAATAATGTAACCAAAGTTAAAATGCATTATAATATGTGCATTTGAAATTCCTTGTTTATGTCACAGTGTGTAGTTGTTGTGTCTTAGACTGTCCACTTGATGGCACTCTCTCTGTCTTTTCTGTTCTGATTAGCATCAGCTGTAGGTCATTTACTCATTAGTTCATCACTATTTAAACCATGCTCACTTATGCTGGGCACACACTCAAATATGTTTAAATCTTATAAGATCTTCAAAATGTGAGAAACCACACACATGAGGACTAAACAATCCTCGATTGAACCGTTTTGCTCTTATAGTGTGTGTTGTGTCGTGATGTGATGAAGATACCACACACACACACCACAACAGATTTTCAACCAGAGTCTGTGAAGACGGAAAACCTCAAAATTAGATATATTTTTTTTATTGCAAGTTTAGAACAAAGAACATACAAGGGCAATAACATAGAAATTACATCAAATACAATAATACACAAAAAGCAATAAAATAAAAAATGAAAAGTAATAAGAAATTTCCATTTCCTTAAACAAGTATAAATAATATCAAATCAATATTATATAAAAAATATAGTTTTAAGGCTTTAAAGTAATGGCAAAGTCCCAGTCTTTGGTAATGGCAGGAAGAAATTGTGATGATAGTGTATTTTTGACATGGCCTACGCTTCCTGTATGGCTGAAGGGGTACGCTGGCGCGTTTGGCTGCCGCTCCTTTCTCACGTTTTGTTTGTTTTATTATTCACTACTACTGCTGATACTTTTGTGTGATAAACGGTTTTGGAGCTTAGAAGACCGTTGTGTCGTCTTGCTTTACGGAGATGTGGAACTACGATTCACGCGTTGGATTATTGCTCCTATTTCTGAGTATCTGTTACTGGAACCAACTTTCCTGTTGCCCTGATTTGGATTTACACTGCTGCGAGGCTGCTGTTAGTGTGGATTCCTCCTGCATGGCCTTAAGGTACACAGCTTTTCAGCTGTTGAAACTAAAGCGGAACTTTTATTTGACAAATGACATTTACACAATCTGTGGAGATGCTGGAATTCTTCGTCGTAAACGCTACATCCATCGCTCTTCAAGGCGCAGTTTTGCACATCTGTCATCTGATGTTGTCTCCTATCCCACATTTTTTCGTAAACCTCAAAGGCTGCTGTACAGACCTGCTGGGATTAACTATAACAACTTGTCTGTGCCTATACAAAAAGAGATCTCTCTGGCATTTTCTGAGTCCCCGCGCCTGTTGAAATCGGCGTTTTTTAATGCTCGTTCTGTTAACAACAAAGCTGTGACTTTATCTGACATTATAGTGGAAAAAAACTGGACATTCTATGTCTGGTTGAAACATGGCACAAGCAGTCGGATGGTCTTCTTTTTAACGAACTTACTCCTGCTGGCTACGGGTTATTTGATCTCCCGCGATCCTCTGGTAGAGGTGGGGGTATCATTGTGTTGTATAATCAACAATACAGTTTAAGTCCCGTAGCTGCTCCTTTGTTTAATTCATTTGAATGTCTCGTTCTGACTATTTCTGAGTCTTTTTCTACTGCTATAGTTATAGTCTGCCGGCCTCCTAAGGCAAACAAAGACTTTTTATCTGAATTTGCAGAGCTGTTGTCCTTTTTGTGCCTCAAATTTGAGAGAACTCTTATTCAGGGGGATTTTAACATCCACATGGACAAAAAAGATTCTACACTAACAAAATACTTTTTGTCTTTACTGGAGTGCTTTGACTTGAATCAGTTTGTTGACTGTTTTACACATAACAAAGGACATATTTTAGACCTGGTGATTTCAAGTGGTTCTCTTGTGTCTCAGTTGTCTACTGTTGACTTAGGATTGTCTGATCATCTGCAATCATTTTTGATCTGTATTTACCTGGTGCCTATATCTCCTCTTCTCGTATTGTGACATATCGGAAATGGAGATCAATTGAGCTTTCTGATTTTTCTGTTTTCATTGATTCCTCATTAAGTAGTTTCTCTTCATTTGACCCATTAGAGACAAAGGTTTCTATGTTAAATTCTGTTCTCTTGTCTGGCCTGGATACTTTTGCTCCTCAAAAGTCACGCTCTGTTTCATTTGTACGTCCTGCTCCATGGTATAATGACGATTTGCGTATGATGAAGACATCTTGTCGTAAAATGGAGCGAAAGTGGCGTCTTTCTGGTTTGACTGTTAATTATGAAGCTTGGAAAGATTGTTTACAAGAGTATAAGGTTAGAATTGTTTCTGCTAGATCGGATTATTTTTCTAAGATGATTGATGACAACCAAAGAAATCCGAGACAACTGTTTAACTCTATTAACAAATTGCTAAAGTGTAATAGTTCTTTACATGTTACTGCTTCAACTCACCTTTGTAATAAGTTTCTTGACTTTTTTGCTACTAAGATTGATAATGTACGCAAGGGTATTTGTGCTTCTATTTCATTGTCATCCCCTTCTGTTAATGTTTCTTATTCTGGTACTGTTTTTTCAAATTTTTGTATAATTGATTCATACTCTCTTCAAAAGGAGGTTTCTCAAATGAAGCCAGTCACTTCTTTACTTAATCCCATACCTACTAGTTTGTTTCAGTCAAGTTTTGCTTCCTTGTGTCTTGTTGTTTTGAGCATTATAAATGACTCTTTGTGTACTGGGGTTGTCCCGCCAAGTTTTTAAATTGCTGCAGTTACCCCAGTACCAAAGAAGACAAATGTTGATTATGAAAACCTTTCAAATTTTCGTCCCATATCCAATCTTCCTTTTCTTGTTAAAATTCTGGAGCGAGTGGTTGCTTCTCAGTTAATTTCTCATTTGACTGAAAACAATCTTTTTGAACCTTTGCAATCTGGCTTCCGCAAATTCTATAGTACTGAAACAGCACTGGTTAAGGTTACTAATGATTTGTTAATTGCTTCAGATTCTGGTTATTTTTCAATCTTGATCCTTCTTGATCTCAGTGCCGCTTTTGACACTGTAGATCATTTGGTCTGAAACTGACTTTGGGGTCTCTGATAATGCACTTAATTGGTTTAGGTCCTACCTCTCTGATCGTAAGCAATTTGTTTCCATGGGTGGATTTAGGTCTAAAATTGGTGTTGTGCAATCTGGAGTCCCTCAGGGATCAATTTTGGGCCCCTTGCTTTTTAACATCTATATTTTTACACTTGGTCAGCTTTTGAGATCTTTTAATTAAACATTTGTTTTATTTTTATATTGTTTTATTTGTAGTGTTTTTGATTGTTATTGTGTATGGTTTTATTTGTTGTTGTAAAGCGCTTTGAGATCTTCATTTAAGGGCACTATAGAAAATAAAGTTTATTATTATTATTATTATTATTTTTATTATTATTGAACATAAACAAAAAATAAACAGTTATAGCTCAAAACAGATTATAACAACAAAACTGGATATAGCTTTTATATAAACAATATACAAAGATCTTGAAAAATAACCAAAAAACAAAACATTAAACCAGGGGAAATATATAAATTACAATCAATTAAATTATAGAAAATACTAATAATAATCTCTCCCGCGATGATAGTGTCCAAATGCTTTTGTGCTTCTCTATGACATGTGTTTGTTATGATTCCGTCTTCTGTCAGCTGGATTTCTGATCGGATATGGTTTCGTTTCTCGTGATAATCTGCAGATCAAACGCACGTTTGTCCTCTGTGTCCCCCCCCCCTCACACACGCACACACACACACACACACACACACACACACACACACACACACACAGCAGGATTTCTGATCGAGACACCTCCGACGTTCTTCCGAGCGGATTCAGTCACTCTTAACACACCTCACACCTCAGGAAAATCTGATAAGATAATCTTTAGCTCCACCGAGATAATCGGGACACTACCGAGGATTGTCAGAAGGGGAGAAATCAGCCCAAAATCAGCCGATTATCTTGTGGTGTGTACCCAGCATTAGTCTTTAGTTGCTGCAGTATTGGACCTGTTACGTTGTGTTTGTTGCCCTGTCTTTATGGATTACTTTTTGCCAATGCAAAAGTCCTTTGTTTTTGGATTACTGTTTGAACCACAATTAAAAACTGAACTTGGATCTATCTTGTTTTCCTGGAGTCATTCCGTGATAGTTTATCGTGTGTTTTAATACATTACATTTTTAAAGGTGAAACAATGTATTATGACAGTGGTTGCAATTCATGAGATCATATATAATCCATTATTAATAAAGTGCATCATTCACGCATTAAACATATTTGTATAATGCATTATATATAAACTGTTACCGATATTTATTTTTCTTAATTTGAGCATAAAAAAGTTTTATATTGATAAATTTTTCAGAAAACAAGACTAATTATTAGTCATTTTGCTTCTCAAGTAAATGTGTCTTGATTTAAGAAAGTTTAGACATTTATACGGCATGGAAAACAATAAAAATGCAAGAGGAAAAATTAAACAGGGTTTTAATATCGCCATTTTGACATTTTTTATGTCAGTATGTCATTTGCAAGATATACACTCTTAATTGATTTTAATTACAGAAGCCACAGAATAAAAACATTGAAAAGATAACTGCAGCTTTTTCTCTTAATTGCAAGTTTATATCCCACCATTCATACTTTTTAGTCTTGAAATATTGACTTTTTTGATCAGAGTTGCAAGTAACAAAACTGGTTTTATTTCTCACAATTCTGACTTTTTTCTCATAATTGTAATTCTGAGTGTTTAAATATCACAATTTTGACACTTTTCCTCAGAATCACGAGTTTGTCACAATTCAAGCTATAAACTCTTAATTGCAAGTTGATATGAATAATGAATGATACATTTATATAGCGCTTTACAATCACGTGTGTGTGTGTGGGGGGGGTCTCTCCTCAACCACCACTATTCATACTTTTTAGTCTTGCAATTTTGACATTTTTCCTCAGAATTGTGAGTTATTAAAATTGTAATTACAAGTTTCTATCTTGCAATTCTAATGCTGACATTTTCTGAATAATAAATTCACATCTTGCTATTGACTGTTTTCTCAGAATTGAGTTTGCGTTTCACGAATCTGAATTTTAAATGTTTGGACTCCACATGCTGTAACGAGAGGAGTCAGTGGCGTTGAGATCCAAATGCAGCTTTAATGAACAACAAGGCAAGGTCAAACAGGCAAGGGTCAGAGGGAATAACAGGTGTCACGTAGGCAAGGCAGAATCAGCAACAGGGGCAATGCAAAGGTCGGGGCAGGCGGCAGACAGAGAGGATATCGAAAGGCAGGCAGGGTCAAAAGGCAGGCAGCAAACGGTCAGAGAGTATAGGCAGTCCAGGTAAACACAGGGAAACAGAATACAGGGGAAACGCTCAGAATGTCAGCTGGGGCAAAACAAGACTTCGCGGTGAGTGCAAGGAAGTGTGCTGCTTATATGTGTGTGTGAATGAGGTGCAGGTGTGGTGAAACAATCAGGGTAAATGAGTGATTGGTGACAGCTGTGTGATTGGTGCAATGGTGGATGGGAATGTGTGTGTCGTAGTGCAGTGAATGATGGGAGTTGTAGTCCATGGGTGATGTGCAGCTGTAGTGTGGTGAGAGGCAACCAGATTCGTGACAGAGCCCCCCCCCCAAAGAGCGGCTTCCAGACGCTTCACACACGGCACAATCCAGGAGGGCAGTGGAGCGGAGGTGGAACCGGGGGAGGGAACGGAGGGCCAGGTCCATGTGGGGCCAATGAGACAGGAGCCCACCAGGGCGGGGCGGAAGAGACAGCAGAGACGTGAAGTGACACTGGGTAAACTGCTGTGGCATGACGAGACTCTGGCAGGTCAGCGGGGACGTGAGGTGACTCTGGTAGGTCAGCGGAGGCGTGAGGTGACTCTGGCAGGTCGGCGGAGACATGGGGTGACTCTGGCAGGTCGGCGGAGACGTGGAGTGACTCTGGCAGGTCAGGCGCCCACCAGGGCAGAGCAGACGAGACAGGCGCCCACCAGGGCGGAGCAGGGACCCCTGGTAGAGACTGGGACCTAGAGGAAACTGAGACACAAGAGATAGAGAGAGCACCTATAATCTCAAGGACTGAAGCAGGGAGTTTAGGCGGCCATGGTAGATCCAGGGCCTCGGGCAGCCATGATGAATCAGGGGACTCCATGGGCCATGGTGGGTCCAGGGTCTCGGTGAGCAATGGCGGGAAGCTCCCCCCATGAAAGTTCTTGGTGAACTCCACTACCTCAAGGGGGCACTCTGGATTGCACATTTTATCTCCTTGCACATCTTACTCATTTTATTTTATTATTTGTTCCTTTTTCATTCTCACCTATATTTATATATATTTTTTTTTTCTTGTGCTATGTTTCATTGTTTTATTGCTTTTTATTTTATTTTGTTTTGTATTTTTTTTTAAATATTTTTTTATTTTATTTTTTTTGCACTTTCCATTGAGCGGACCTGTCCTGACTTACATTTTCACTACTGATTATACCCTGTATGATTGTGTATGTGACAAATAATAAAGAACCTAGAACCTTGAACCCTGGAGCAGCGGAGACGAAGGAGAGCTGGGCGGGACCAGCTGTGGAGCGGACTCTGCGAGCTCCTGGGACGGAGCGGGCTCTGGAGCGGACTCTGCGAGCTCCTGGGACGGAGCGGGCTCTGGAGCGGACTCTGCGAGCTCCTGGGACGGAGCGGGCTCTGGAGCGGACTCTGCGAGCTCCTGGGACGGAGCGGGCTCTGGAGCGGACTCTGCGAGCTCCTGGGACGGAACAGCTGAGACGTGAAGAGGCTCTGGATTATCAGCTGAGACGTGACTTGACTCGAGAAGATTAACCCTGACTGGGCGTGACTCTGGAATGGTCAATGCTGCGGCCCTGGGAATGCCTGCTGCTCGCACCGACACCAGTGGTGCGTCCGACACACAAGCAATCAGTCCTGGCCGAAGAGGTGCATCTGCAGGCTTGGTGGCCATCTTGGCCGGGGACTCAGGCGTGGCCGACATGATGCGAGCAGGCCCTGGCTTGGCAGACACGATGAGAGCAGACCCTGGCTCGGTAGGCATGACGTGAGCAGACTCTGGCTCGGTAGAGACTCTGGCTCGGTAGGCATGTTGTGAGACTCTGGGGACTGATGGTGCGTTGTTGCCTCCACCATCTTGTGCGTGCCCTCTGGTGCGTCCGTCATCACATGAGTGAGTGCGGTGTCGTGTTCCTCCTCCGCAACACCCACAGTAAACGACGAGCCAGCACACAGCAAAGCATAGTCCATAAAATCCTTTAACCTACCTTGGAACTTCCCTTCAGGTAAGCATGACTTAATGGGCTCACTTATCCCAAAACGAAAAATGTATTTTAATGCAACCTCATCAAATGGTACCTTGCAAGATATTTCGCAGAATCGAGTGATGTATTCCTCAATAGGCGAACTCCCCTGTTTCAGGTCGAGCAGCTGGTTGAATGCTTCCATACCTGGCCAGGGTTCCTTAGAAAAGCCTTTGGATAGCTGTTTTGGCAAAGTCTTCTGTAACGAGAGGAGTCAGTGGCGTTGAGATCCAAATGCAGCTTTAATGAACAACAAGGCAAGGTCAAACAGGCAAGGGTCAGAGGCAATAACAGGTTTCACGTAGGCAAGGCAGAATCAGCAACAGGGGCAATGCAAAGGTCGGGGCAGGCGGCAGACAGAGAGGATATCGAAAGGCAGGCAGGGTCAAAAGGCAGGCAGCAAACGGTCAGAGAGTATAGGCAGTCCAGGTAAACACAGGGAAACAGAATACAGGGGAAACGCTCAGAATGTCAGCTGGGGCAAAACAAGACTTTGCGGTGAGTGCAAGGAAGTGTGCTGCTTATATGTGTGTGTGAATGAGGTGCAGGTGTGGTGAAACAATCAGGGTAAAAAAGTGATTGGTGACAGCTGTGTGATTGGTGCAATGGTGGATGGGAATGTGTGTGTCGTAGTGCAGTGAATGATGGGAGTTGTAGTCCATGGGTGATGTGCAGCTGTAGTGTGGTGAGAGGCAACCAGATTCGTGACACATGCACATGCAGAATTATGAGAGGGGAATTATGAGATGTAAGATAATCTTGCATTTCTGAGAAAAACAACTGAATTTTCAATTGTAAGATATAAACTCAAAATGCAAGGGAAATAAATCTGAATTGTGGAATTTAAACTCAGTAGTCTTTATTATAAATCAAGCATTCTGTGTTAGTTCAGGCAGGCCTCGTAGTCAAGCTCCGCTATTAGCTGATTGGAGAAATTCAAACCCGGCCCCTATCAGCTGATCCGACTCCCAAGCTCTCAATTGGCAAATCTCAACTGAGAACTGTTTACCTGAACTGTTTACCTTGCTTTGTGAAAGTATTGCTGTCCCAGCTCCCCAGTCTCCACCTTCTCCTCAAATCTCCGGCAAGAAAAATATGCAGAAAAGGAAAAACCTCGAGCCGGCTTCCACTTCGGCCACTGGTGCACCCAAACGGGCATGTGGTCTTTCCAGCTCAGCCCGATCAAGCCACTCCACGATTCAAAACATTGATCCAGTGTTGTCAACATTGTCAAGTATCCAGTCTTCGATCTCTAACATAAACTCCAGAATCCAGGCTCTGGAGTTTGGCTCAGCATCCAGGATATCTGAAAATCTTCTTTCCGGCCCGGCTTCCTCGAACACCGCGTCAACCACGGTCACGGTGCGACTACCTGGAGCCGAGCAACAGGTTGATGACGTCATTCCGGCGACAATCCCGCGGAGGACTATGGGAAGTGCAGTTCCCGTGTCCACTGGTTCTACATTATTTTCGCCAACTGCTGCAATCTCCCATCAGTTGAGAAGCCAAATAATTGCAGGTAATGATGTCAACCTTGTAAAAATATTACTGGGCCCAGAATTAAGTGACGGGCGTGTTGTTGATTGTGGCGATGTGTCTATTATGCTTAAAGACAATGACCCCCGACTTTCAAAAACTTTGACTCTGGCTGAATTTATCGTAGCTTGCAAAGTTTTTCCGTCTCGTAGAGCCGAGCTAGACACGTTTTTGGCTATTATCGCTGACTTATCTCTCACATATGGAGGAACTCTCTTTTATGTATATCATAAATCTTTATCCGCAAAAGCTGCCATGTTCATTCAGCGATTCAATCAGAGACTGGACTGGTCTTTAGTCGACTTAACTCTCATCAGCAGACACTTTACCAGTTATCAAGCTCTCTCCTGCTTGATCTGCGGCTCTCACACTCACACGCCCAATCTATGCCCAAAAACTGTTGCTCTCCAATCTCCTAAACCTGGCTCAAGCTTGCAACCTGATCCTAAGGTGATGCCATTTGCTACTCCACTGTGTTATAATTTTAATGAAAATGTTTGCAAATTCTATAATTGTAAATATGTTCATGCTTGTAGTTACTGTGGAGACGGCCACCCCAAATCTGTGTGCCCGAGACGAACACGCTTTATGAAAAAGGAGAAAAAGAAATAAATCCATCAACCCCAGTCAACATTTCAAAGCTGGGTCGGGCGTTGAGAAATCACCCTAATCGCTTTTTCGTCAATTACTTAATAACTGGTCTTGTTCAAGGTTTTTTTGCAGGGTTGTCTTGGATGCCTGATTATTCTCTAGTCTGTAAAAACTTGCTTTCTGCTTTAAAGGAGCCTGAAGTAGTCGATTCTTTGTTAGAGAAGGAGGTTAAGAAAGGATTTATGATTGGGCCATTTGATGATCCTCCCTTTCGTGACTATCGAATTAATCCGATAGGAATCGCGACTCGTAAATATTCAGGGAAAAAGCGTTTAATTATTGATCAATCTGCCCCTCATAATGATGCAGCTCAAAGTGTTAACAGTCTCATTCCTCTAGCTCCTTTTTCTCTGTTTTACGCTACCATTGATGATGCAATAAAGTTCATCAAAAAAGCAGGTCAGGGTGCTTGGCTCACAAAAGCAGATATCTCGGATGCTTTTAAAGTCATGCCTTTACATCCATCGCAATGGCATTTATTTGGCGTTAAATGGCAAAATAAGTTGTATTTTTCGGTTAGGCTCACCTTTGGCTGTCGCAGCAGTCCAAAAATATTTGATACTCTGTCAGAGGCGCTGTGTTGGATTCTTCTCAATAACTGAAAATTGCCGTTCGTACTTCATCTCTTAGATTATTTTTTGCTAGTCGACCACCCACATGTTAAGCCGGACCGTTGCATCTCGGCGCTAAAGTGCACCTTCAATGATTTGGGTGTTCCTCTTTCCGAGGAGAAAACACTAGGTCCCCTTAAAGCCATTGGATTTTTAGGCATCACATTAGATTCTAACTTAATGCAAGCTTCCCTGCCATCAGAGAAAATAAATCGCATTAGAGAAGTTATGAGAAATGCTAAAAAAAAAATCTGCATCTTTTTCTAAAAGAGATTTGCTCTCTTTACTTGGCCATCTTAATTTCGCGATGCGGATAATTCCACAGGGAAGGTCTTTCATAGCCAGTCTCCTTGACCTCTCAAAGTCAGTTAAAGACCTTAATGATATAGTTACCCTAGATGAAGGTTGCAGATCAGATCTCCGATTCTGGTCTTTGCTCCTTATTAACTGGAACGGCATCTCGTTTTTCTATTATGATGAGCTGGAGTCTTCTGCAACCCTTAAATTATACACAGATGCCGCGCCTTCCGTTGGTTTTGGGGGGGTATTTAATGGTCAGTGGTTTGCTAGTGCATGGCCAAATGAACTGCTATCTGTACCTGTTAATACCCTGTCAACTGCTTTGTTGGAGTTGTACCCTATCGTGATAGCTTGCATTTTGTGGGGTAAGCACTGGTCAAGGAAACAAATTATGTTCTTCTGTGACAATGAAGCAACTGTCAATATTATTAATAAGGGTCGCTCCTCAGTACAGTTTATAAACCGTTTTGTTAGGCGCCTTACTTGGTTATCCGTATTGGGTAACTTAAATTTTCGGGCTGCTCACATTCCTGGCTTAAACAACCAAATTGCTGATTCTTTGTCTCGGTTTGAATTTCAGAAATTCCACCTCCTGTGCCCGGAGGCAGCACCATCCAGCCTGGTCTGTCCCTCTTTCAGCCAAACTGTACTAGACTAGACATGACCTTTCAATCATATTTGCACTCTGCCGCTCACTATATGCGTAATGGTCTAGCTAAAACTACATAAAAAATGTACGACTCTGCTTGGTCTAACTTCAGTTCTTTCTGTGCAACTCTCTCTGTAGCTGTACTTCCGGTCAATGTTTCATGTGTTAGTGCTTTTATAGTCCACTGTTATGAATCAAGAAAAATGCAGCCTTCAAGCATCAAAAGTATGGTCGCCGGTATCCATTTCCACCTGTGCTGCTTGGATCCATCTACCACCAGCTTACTAGGAAATCCATCGATTCGTCTCCTGATTAATGGCCTCAAAAAAGAAAAAACTCAAGGCAACGATCAACGTCTCCCCATAACCTTCTCACTCTTGCTAAAGTTAATATCACGTTTAAGAGAAGAATGGTTTGGGTCTTATACTGATTTAATGCTAGAGTCTGCTTTGCTCACAGCTTTCTATGGTTTTCTCATAGGTGGGGAGTTTACCACACACACTGATACTTTTAATCCATCACAAGACCTCACAATTTCTGATGTAACCATTTATTCTCACTACTTCACCGTGTATCTAAAGCATTCTAAATCTGATAAAAACAAGGAAGGCACATTAATTTTTATTTCTGAATTTAACTCAGTTTTGTTTTGTCCTCTGTCTTCCATGTTGGCCTACTTGAGAAGCCGTCCACAAGCTGGTCCGCAGGACCCATTGTTTTCCACAGAGGAGGGAAAACCTATGTCCAGAGCCTGGTTTGCCTCCCGTCTCCGCCTTCTCTGCCAATACTGTGGTCTTTCCCCAGAACGCTACACAGCTCATTCTCTGCGCATAGGGGCTGCTACGACTGCAGCTTCCTCCTCTCCCTACCTTGAAGGCCATGGGGCGATGGTCCTTCAGTTGCTTATGAACGTTACCTCCGACCTGACGCTCGAGCCATCCTTGAGGCTCAAAAAGCTATGAGTGCAGCTCTCTAATCTATGGTTTAAATAAAAATGCATGTCTTCAGTAGCTGTTGGGTGCGTTATAAAAAAAAATATTTATTCTATCTCCATTCTTATGCTGACTTCACATAGTTAATTTAGCTTTTTTTTTAAACATAAATTGGCTCAATTCTTGAGGTTGGCTTTGTTAAAGTCCCCCGCGATGATACATGCAGCGTCAGGATGTTTGTTGATATATCCGCTGAGTTCATCGTGTAGTTTGGACAAAGCCAAGCTGGTATCTGCCTGTGGTGGTATGTAGACCGAAGTAATGACGATTGATGAGAATTCCCGGGGCAGATAAAATGGGCGGCAGATAATGGAGAGGTGTTCCAGATGAGGCGAGCAGGAACGCGACAGAATGGAGATATTCCTGGGACCACACCATTTCTTGTTAATAAAGAAACACACTCCACCACCTTTGGTTTTTCCGGCCTCGGCTGTTCTGTCCATCCGTAAAACAGAGAAGTTCAGATGGCGTTACAGCGGTGTCCGGGACCGTCGGCGTGAGCCATGTTTCGGTCAAACAAAGGATGTTACAGTCCCTAATGTCCCGTTGGAAACTAATCCTGGCTCTAAGATCGTCCATCTTATTCTCCAAGGATTGGACATTAGCGAGCAGAATACTCGGTAGAGGAGGACTGTGAGCCCTTTTCCTCAGTCTGTTGCGGATTCCAGCACGTTTCCCGTGGTGTTTCTTTCGCCTCCTGGTATTGTTGAGGCGGCCTTTGTCAACTTCGGTGCTGCGAAGTATCTCCAATGGCCATGCTGGATCTGTGGATAAAGTGTCCTGGATCAGGTTAGTGTAACACTGTCCAATGTCCAAAAGTGTTATTTTGTCGTACATAATCATTGCAGACGTTACACGTGTAAAGAGAGAAGTAAAAATAGAAAAAAAATAGAAAAAAACACATAAAAGCACAATTTTGAGCGGAGCTAGTTCACAGGCGTCTGAACTCAGCAGCGCCACCGGAAGGATTTGACATGAACAGAAACACAGATGTGTATTTATTTCTGAAGCATGTCCTATAAAAGTGAAGAAGAAAAAACAGGTTTCAGGCCGGAACATAACTTAAGCTTTTAAGAATTTTTTTTTTACATTTCACAAAATTGTATTTTTCTTTTGAATCTCACAGTTCAGATTTTTTTTTTGTTCCTCAGAATGTGATTTACAAATTACAACAGCAAGTTTTAATCTTACAAAATTTACATTTCCCTCATCATTTTTGTATTGCAACGTTTTCATTACATTAACTTCAACTTCATTTTTTGAAGTTATATACGATTCAACTAGAGTTACTTGAGCAACTGAACTTGTTTTTAAGCTGAACTATGAAGATTTGTTTTGCAGTGATGTCATAGAAATATGTGCATGTTCAATATTTCTTCTAGCATTTGCATATTGAATTATTGCTCTTTTCTTGCATATATTGAGCCATTCATAACCGCTTCTATACTACGAAAAAGCAGCTTTTATTTCCATCCTTAACAACATAAACTCATAAACAATGTAGATTCTTCTAGATGTAACGGATGTGTATGCCCGTGGTGTCAATGTAAACCTCACTCCCCTGACCTCAAAAAGAGGCGCTCTAGCAACTGACGCTAGAGACTGTAGCCTTTGGCGTTACTTGTTTGAGCGCCCGCCTCCTGTGTGGGAATCCCGGGTTCGAGACCCGCTCGGCACTAGATACGAGTTTGGACTGTGCGGACCCAGGAGGGGGTGTTACATAGACATGAAAGACAACATCCGACTACAGTTTGTTTGCTCTTTAATATCTGGTTTATCTAATTATAGATGATATGACGGCAAACTCTAAAGAAAACAGCATATTCCTGCTGCGTTCACGAGGGCCAATCCTGTAAATCCAGCCATTCAGAGACAAAAATTTATTTCATTCAATTCTATCAGTGTCTGTGATCATTGAGGCAAATACGCAGTTGTAATACATTATAATACTTCTATATTAATTGTTACACATTTAGAAAGTAAAATACATAAAAACCAGACAAACAACCAGTTTCAGATATAACAAGGAATCTGCAAATATTATAATGCATACTTTGGCTACAGTTGATAGGGAAATACTTAATGCATTACTATATGCATTATGATACATCACAAAACAATAAAATTAAAAAGAGACACACGTGTGTCTGAGTCTGACAGCACAGCAGCACTATCAAATGACACAAGACACAAGGACCAGTTGCATCATTTATTAGTACATTTGAGTATGTTTGAGACATAACTGCATAACTTTCAGAATTCATGACATTTGCTGAAATTCCAATCTTGCCAAATTGTCTTGGTTTTTCTGTGCATTTTGTGAAGGAACATTACATGGGATTCCAAATAAAATATTTAAATTGTTAACTTTGACAAAATAATTATGAATAATGATAATACAAAATATATATATTTTCAACGAATTATAAAAAAAAAATGAAAACAGAAATATATATATTTTTTATTTTCTGTATATTTTTATTTTTATTACTGGTGTTATTTATAATTTATTGTCTATTCTCTTCATTATTAGTGTTTTTATTACCTTAACTATTAGTTGTCAGCACTACGTTTGTACTTCTGTACTGGAAGCTCCTAACACCAAGATAAATTCCTTGTGTGTGCAAACATACTTGGCAATAAAGCTCTTTCTGATTCTGATTCTGATTATGATATATGCTGTAACCACCACTTGCTAAATAAATACTATTGAATCACAATTTATTTGGTAATTTTCATTTTCTACAAATACAAAAGCAACCGTTATTATTTTGCATTTTAATATTTTTACAATATTTGGTATTGTGGTCATCTCCTCTTCATATGTTCTTCATTATTTTGTGAGCTTCTGCCTTCTTGCTGTTGGTTGAGTAGAAGTCAAATGTTAATCTCATTACTCTGATTAAGAAATGTAACCGGAGAATGTTTAATTATGTGACAAGAGCATTAAACTATGTGAAAAAACCTGCTGCACATTGAAATGAATTATAGCCTATTCAATATTTTCCATATATATGTGTGTATGTGTATTGTGAATGTATAAGTAAATACGACTTGAGAGGCTGTTCATGTCCAATTTCCGATTAGGAAACTTGTATAGGATCATTCCAATATCATGTGAAGGCAGCATATGTCAAATGTTTGTAAGTCAACCTAAACTCATGAACCTTTTATGCTTAAAGCTTTACTTGATTAAATTATGTTTTTATATTTATGTATAAAGTGTTTAGCTGCTGCCACTTTCACTTCATTTTATCTGCCCCTTGTCTGTCTTTCTCATTTCACGTGTTGTCCATTAACGAGCCCATTAGTACTGGTTTGGTTTAGTATTATAGTACTGTATTTCCTGAGTTTCCTGATTTGTTGTGTCTCTGTCTGTGTTAAGTGTGCTTTGTAGTTTACAGACGCTCCCTTAAACACTACAGCTGCGTGAAGTGACGCCATCTTAGTTTTTCGTAACTAAAAGTGAAAGTAAATGTTCAGAGTTGATGTTTCTCCATGTTAACAGCCATCGATTTTATACGGAATATCAGTGTTTCATATGAACCTTTATCAAAGCTAAGTCATGATTTACGTGTAGCTGCTTCATAGAAAGGCGGTGGATTTTGTGAATCTGTGTAAATAAGGTGAGTGCTGATGTTCAGGTGCTTTACAGTGACTTCCGCATTCATATTTCCTCTAAACGACGTATGATTATATGTTTTAATATTGTATTTTTCAAGCAGATGAGCGTGGTTTGATTGGTGTTTGGTGTTTCTGTGGTTTATTATTTGATCATTTGTTAACACACGACTAACATTGTGTATCTGAGTCTCATGATCTGTTTCTCTCAGGATCCGTTCAGATGAATTATTGTGTTTGTTTGTCATTTCCATTCAGAGTCAGTGCTGGAGATCAGATTCTGTTTCATCATGGATCACACACAAACATCCACAGATGAAGATGTTTCTCCAGGATGCAGGTACTTTCAATAAACACTGTATTAAATCACCTTCAATGATGGGAGATGGAGTCTCCACCGTGTTTTTGTGTCTGGAGGTTTTTTAGATACAATTAATATTTTATTTAAAAAGCATCCCCGTGGAGTGTTTGTGATGAAATATACATTAAGACCTTAAGATAAAATGACAATCATCATACAGGATTAAATCTGTTTTGTTATAGATCAGTTCATCAGAAGAGATCAGAAGCAGAGTTCAGCTGTGTGTCTATGAGGAGTGACGCGTCTATGAATCATCCAATAGAGTTTAAGAGTGGAGATACAAAGACTGATCTCAGGTACAATTTTATATAAATATAATAATAGCATATCATTTAATATTATCAAAATAGTGTATCTAGTATTTTCTATAATATACGAGGTAGTTTTCTTGTATATTGCTGATGAATATTTTTATCTTTATCTAATATTTTAACATTTATGGCCCTGTCCCAAATGGCAACTGTTGAAAACTCTGTTCTTCTAAAGTAGAAAACTCAGAAGAGAAGACCAGGAGACTTCGGATTGGATTGTCAGCAGAATTTCTTTATTCTATGACATGTCATGGGTATCTGTAGTCATCGAAAATCTCCTTCTTAAGTAATTTACAGGTTGTCTTATAGGTATTTTTGGAGGAGGGACTTTTTTGAGGTGGAGACAAACATCAAACAAAGCAAGCCTCTGAGGGCAATAAACCTAACGAATCCACGTCTGGCAAGGGTTCTTTGAATCAACATCTGTTACCAGACTTCCCGTGGTTCTAATCTCATCAACATAATCAAATGCATAGACACTAATTCAATCAACCTAAAACGAATCCACGTCTGGCAGGGGTTCACACAAATCAACGTCTGGCAGTCAACATGACTTGATTGAGACAAAGCACAGTTATACATTGAGTCAGGACGTGGATAATAAGAATCTAAATAAAACCATTTAAATAGAATTTGTAATCTTTCAATTCCCCCTTTGAGAGTTCTAATAACTCTCACAAAATACAAATTTAGACACTTAAAAGTTAATTCTTGTAACTTGTAATCGTTACAGGCACATTGTACATGTTCTGTGTTGCTTATATGTAATTGCATCCTGACACAGAAACAAAACATGCAATTAGGGTCCGTGGAGTTCTTACGGGTAATAATCTCTTCTGGTTGGAACTGTCATTTCCTCGTGAGAGGCAGGCGTCATTTGCTAAAAAAAAAAACACTTGATACTAACAAGTTTCCGAACCATGAAGAATTATCTTCAGTCATCTGGTGTAATTTTGCTGAAAGATCGTATGTGAGTCTCTGCGTTGTGTATTTTTTTTTTTTCTTCTTTAAAGATCGTATGTGAGTCTCTGCGTTGTGTATTTTTTTTTTTTCTTCTTTTCTCTTTCTTGTGTGATAGTTGGCTCGGCAATGGGTCTAGTTGTTTTCTAGAGGTTGTGGCTTCATCCGCAGGTGAGAAGGGTGGTGCATATGGATCTCAGGACAGCCATCAGGTGGTATCTGCACAGAGGAAGAAAGAAACACAAACAAAAGAGACCAACGGCACAGAGCAGTATTTGTAGAGTCTGCAAACATTAGGGTTGTATCCTCTGTTCCAAATATAGTCTGCTATGGTTGTTCCTTCTTTCCCTATTTCTTAATTCCTGCGACACCTAAAGAACAGTGAGGAAAGGATGGACTAATGGAGGGGAAAGGCCTATGAGGAAATCTTCACCTCAGGGTTGGCCCCCGAAGCCTGTTGCTTTCGGTTCTTCCCTGGGCTCCTCACTGGTTCTTGTGTCTGCCCTATCCTATCCCTGCAGGGGGAGGAACAACCTTACAATGTGACACATGAGTCCAAGTTTTCCTTCCCTGACACAATACTGCAGCTGCTGTAATCAACATCACTTGATGTGGTCCGTACCACTTAGGCTCTAATGGCTTGTTTCTGAATGCCTTTATCATGACCCATTGACCTGGGATGATTGTGTGTCCACCTTCTGGTGGAGTCTGCCAACACGACTCAACTCTCTCTTTGGCACTCTGCACTGCCTTTGTGAGGTTTTCACAGTAAGCGATCAGGGCATCTGAAACAATGTGCACATCAGCATTTCTAAGATCAACCTGTCCTGATGCTTGTGGCCTATAGGGACAGTGAAGGTTCCACTTAATCTTCAACATTCTAGACACTTCCTTGACTACCTGTCCTGTGAAGTGGGTACCTTGATCTGAGTCAATGCAATCTGGAAATCCCCATCTGGGAATGAAATCAGTGACAAGACATTTAGCAGTATGTGCAGCTGTAGCACGCCCTGTTGGATAAGCTTCTACCCATCTTGAGATCAATGTTCTTCTAAATTCAGTTAAATGTGTGTGTGCTGCCGGTAAACTCTGAGATAGTCTCTCTATATCTTTAGGACATAAAGCGTTGGCAACAGTTTGTATTTGCACAACAGAAGAATTGGAAGGAACACTATCAGTTTCCTCAACATTGACTGAATTTACAGGCACATCAGTTACTGATTGGAGAGCTACATCTGTTTCAGAGAATGCTTGTAAATCAGGGTAAATGTTATCAGGCTGACTTACTTCCACATCAGTTTTTGCCTCTTTCTTGAGGTTCAATTTCTTGGTCAAAGTGGATATTCTAGCACGGAGTTCATCGTTCTGTTTCTCTAGCTCTGAGTTACGCTGAGACTGTTTTGTGGCTAGCGTTACACTGAATTCTATGTGACAACAGATAATGCCTTTCACATTGTTCTTACGAATGCTTGCTCCTAGTACCTTTTTACACTCATCTACCGACCAAGTCTTGTCTGGATGAATCTCATATTTCTGCGTTAGTTTTTGTCTAACTTTTTCAGTGACTATTAGGTCCATTTGTTCCCCTAACAGTGTTTTGAATTCACTATCTGACCACAACGGAGTCGCAAGACCCATCTTTTCTGTGGTTGGAATCAGCCTAGCATTCATTCTAACCATTTTGTAAGTTTCTTCGGTACCACACAAACAAAACAAACACTTCTCTGATCAACAGAGGGTACACTTGTTTTTTAGCACGTAAATGCCAAAAAACCTTCCCTGCCTGAAACAACAGAGGATAACTCATTTTTAGCACGTAATGCCCAAAATCTTCCCTGCCTGAAAGAACAGAGGATATATTTTCATCTCTAAAATAAAAACTTTAGAGGATAAACTCTTCCCTGCCTGAAACAGAGGATAAACGTCCCTGCCTACAAAAACAGAGGATAAACTCTTCCCTGCCTGAAAGAACAGAGGATAAACTTTCATCTCTAAAATAAAAAAACTTTAGAGGATAAACTCTTCCCTGCCTGAAACAGAGGATAAGCGTCCCTGCCTACAAGAACAGAGGATAAACCAAAATTATTAGCATGAAATGCTAACCTTCCCTGCCTGAAACAGAGGATAACTTTTAGTTAAACAAACCCTACAGATGTATGTTAACTCTTCTCTGACGGCACAGAGGATACACTGGTCTTAGGTTCTTTTGGATTAGAGACAGCCACTCACCAGAACCCTTGGTTCAGAGAAAAATTCAGTCTGGGAATCCTTGTTCAGCTTGAAGTTTCGCTGGATTCCAAAAGATGCAGATCTTTGTTTGAGCTTGAAGTTTTTCAGGTGAGGAAGCTGGAACTCTATCCGGGGCACGGCAGCATCTGTTGAAAACTCTGTTCTTCTAAAGTAGAAAACTCAGAAGAGAAGACCAGGAGACTTCGGATTGGATTGTCAGCAGAATTTCTTTATTCTATGACATGTCTTGTTGTCTGTAGTCATCGAAAATCTCACTCTTAAGTAATTTACAGGTTGTCTTATAGGTATTTTTGGAGGAGGGACCTTTTTTGAGGTGGAGACAAACATCAAAGAACGCAAACATCTGAGGGAGGCGTTAGTTAGTTACAGGAAACTTCCCGTGGTCCAATAAACCTAACAAAGGTTGAATCTCTCAGTAGTCTGACTCATTGATCTTACCATTATCATAGAGACAAAAGGCACAGCTGTCTCGAGCTCAAATGGTCAGGAAATGCTCTCAAACATCTGAATTTCCTGACACTTTCTTTAGTCAGGAAGTGTATCTAAATTAAACATTTAAAATAAAATTTGTAATCCCACAATTCCCCGTTTGAGAGTTCTAATAACTCTCACAAAATACAAATTTAGACACTTAAAAGTTAAATTCTTGTAACTTGTAATCGTTACAGGCACATAGTACATGTTCTGTGTTGCTTATATGTAATTGCATGCTGACACAGAAACAAAACATGCAATTAGTTTTGCTGAAAGATCGTATGTGAGTCTCTGCGTTGTGTATTTTTTTCTTCTTTCTTCTTTCTTCTTTCTTTCTTGTGTGATAGTTGGCAATGGGTCTGGTTGTTTTCTAGAGGTTGTGGCTTCATCCGCAGGTGAGAAGGGTGGTGCATATGGATCTCAGGACAGCCATCAAATGGTATCTGCACAGAGGAAGAAAGAAACACAAACAAGAGAGACCAACGGCACAGAGCAGTATTTGTTGTAGAGTCTGCAAACATTAGGGTTGTGTCCTCTGTTCAAAATATAGTCTGCTATTGTTGTTCCTTCTTTCCCTATTTCTCAATTCCTGCGACACCTAAAGAACAGTGAGGAAAGGATGGACTAATGGAGGGGAAAGGCCTATGAGGAAATCTTCACCTCAGGGTTGGCCCCCGAAGCCTGTTGCTTTCGGTTCTTCCCTGGGCTCCTCACTGGTTCTTGTGTCTGCCCTATCCTATCCCTGCAGGGGGAGGAACAACCTTACGATGTGACACATGAGTCCAAGTTTTCCTTCCCTGACACAATACTGCAGCTGCTGTAATCAACATCACTTGATGTGGTCCGTACCACTTAGGCTCTAATGGCTTGTTTTTGAATGTCTTTATCATGACCCATTGACCTGGGACGATTGTGTGTCCACCTTCTGGTGGAGACTGCCAACACGACTCAACTCTCTCTTTGGCACTCTGCACTGCCTTTGTGAGGTTTTCACAGTAAGCGATCAGGGCATCTGAAACAATGTGCACATCAGCATTTCTAAGATCAACCTGTCCTGGTGCTTGTGGCCTATAGGGACAGTGAAGGTTCCACTTAATCTTCAACATTCTAGACACTTCCTTGACTACCTGTCCTGTGAAGTGGGTACCTTGATCTGAGTCAATGCAATCTGGTAATCCCCATCTAGGAATGAAATCAGTGACAAGACATTTAGCAGTATGTGCAGCTGTAGCACGCCCTGTTGGATAAGCTTCTACCCATCTTGAGATCAATGTTCTTCTAAATTCAGTTAAATGTGTGTGTGCTGCTGGTAAACTCTGAGATAGTCTCTCTATATCTTTAGGACATAAAGCGTTGGCAACAGTTTGTATTTGCACAACAGAAGAATTGGGAGGAACACTATCAGTTTCCTCAACATTGACTGAATTTACAGGCACATCAGTTACTGATTGGAGAGCTACATCTGTTTCAGAGAATGCTTGTAAATCAGGGTAAATGTTATCAGGCTGACGTACTTCCACATCAGTTTTTGCCTCTTTCTTGAGGTTCAATTTCTTGGTCAAAGTGGATATTCTAGCACGGAGTTCATCGTTCTGTTTCTCTAGCTCTGAGTTACGCTGAGACTGTTGTGTCGCTAGCATTACACTGAATTCTATGTGACAACAGATAATGCCTTTCACATTGTTCTTACGAATTGTTCTACCGACCAAGTCTTGTCTGGATGAATCTCATATTTCTGCGTTAGTTTTTGTCTAACTTTTTCAGTGACTATTAGGTCCATTTGTTCCCCTAACAGTGTTTTGAATTCACTATCTGACCACAACGGAGTCGCAAGACCCATCTTTTCTGTGGTTGGAATCAGCCTAGCATTCATTCTAACCATTTTGTAAGTTTCTTCGGTACCACACAAACAAAACAAACACTTCTCTGATCAACAGAGGGTACACTTGTTTTTTAGCACGTAAATGCCAAAAAACCTTCCCTGCCTGAAACAACAGAGGATAACCAAAAATTAGCACGTAATGCTAACCTTGCCTGCCTGAAACAGAGGATAACTCATTTTTAGCACGTAATGCCCAAAATCTTCCCTGCCTGAAAGAACAGAGGATATATTTTCATCTCTAAAATAAAAACTTTAGAGGATAAACTCTTCCCTGCCTGAAACAGAGGATAAACGTCCCTGCCTACAAGAACAGAGGATACTCTCATCTCTAAACTAAAAAAACTTTAGAGGATAAACTCATCTCTAAAATAAAAAACTTTAGAGGATAAACTCTTCCCTGCCTGAAACAGAGGATAAACGTCCCTGCCTACAAGAACAGAGGATAAACCAAAATTATTAGCATGAAATGCTAACCTTCCCTGCCTGAAACAGAGGATAACTTTTAGTTAAACAAACCCTACAGATGTATGTTAACTCTTTTCTGACGGCACAGAGGATACACTGGTCTTAGGTTCTTTTGGATTAGAGACAGCCACTCACCAGAACCCTTGGTTCAGAGAAAAATTCAGTCTGGGAATCCTTGTTCAGCTTGAAGTTTCACTGGATTCCAAAAGATGCAGATCTTTGTTTGAGCTTGAAGTTTTTCAGGTGAGGAAGCTGGAACTCTATCCGGGGAACGGCACCATCTGTTGAAAACTCTGTTCTTCTAAAGTAGAAAACTCAGAAGAGAAGACCAGGAGACTTCGGATTGGATTGTCAGCAGAATTTCTTTATTCTATGACATGTCATGGGTACCTGTAGTCATCGAAAATCTCCTTCTTAAGTAATTTACAGGTTGTCTTATAGGTATTTTTGGAGGAGGGACTTTTTTGAGGTGGAGACAAACATCAAACAAAGCAAGCCTCTGAGGGCAATAAACCTAACGAATCCACGTCTGGCAAGGGTTCTTTGAATCAACATCTGTTACCAGACTTCCCGTGGTTCTAATCTCATCAACATAATCAAATGCATAGACACTAATTCAATCAACCTAAAACGAATCCACGTCTGGCAGGGGTTCACACAAATCAACGTCTGGCAGTCAACATGACTTGATTGAGACAAAGCACAGTTATACATTGAGTCAGGACGTGGATAATAAGAATCTAAATAAAACCATTTAAATAGAATTTGTAATCTTTCACAACCTAAACCCTCGTGTTCTTCCTCTGAATCCACACTTTCGTGACGTAATGCCGCGTTGACTGTCAGGTAGAAGTATGCCGCAGAGCTCGCCCCAGTGCGGGCTTAGCAGAAGTGTGCGTAGGGGGCACTCGCGAGCACCCTTCTGAAAGCTAAAATGACGAAATGGGACACCCTACAGTCCCATGGTTGGTTTCCCCCAAAATGAAAATTCTGTCATTAATTACTCGGCCTCATGTCGTTCCAAACCCGTAAGACCTTTGTTCATGTTCGGAACACAAATGAAGATATTTATGATGTAATCTGAGAGCTCTCTGACCCTCCCATAGACAGCAACGCAACTGTAATGTTCCCAGGTCCAGAAACCTAGTAAGGACATCGGTAAAACAGTCCATGCAACATCGGTGGCTCAACTTCAATTTTGCGAAGCTACGAAAATACCTTTTATGCACAAACAAAACAAAAATAACAATTTATTTGATAGAAAGAAAGAAATAATGTTTTATTTGTCACATACACAATTATACAGAGTATAACCAGCAGTAAAATGTGTTCTCTGCATTTAACCCATCCAAGTGCACACAAACTTGGAGCAGTGGACACACACACACACACACACACACTTGGAGCAGTGGACACACACACACACACACACTTGGAGCAGTGGGCAGCCAATGCTGCAGCGTCCGGGGAGCAGTCGGGGGTTCGGTGCTTTTCTCAAGGGTCTCACCTCAGTCGTGGACAATTCCTGCAGAGAATCGAACCCAGAACCTCGGGTTACAAGTCCAACGCTCTATTCATTAGGCCACGGCTGCCCCTAAATTGTTAACAATTGTTCTCCCCTAAATTAAGTCTTCCACCATTTTGGGAGAGTATCCAAGAATGTAATCAGCACTGTTTTTTTTAACGGTTGAGGGGAAAGCGTTATAGGCGTAATCAGTGTTGTTTACGCTTAGGGAGAAGCATGCGTATGCGTTGTGATACTCTACAAAAACGCAGAAGACAGTAACTCGGGGAGATGAATTGGTGAATAAATCATTATTGTTTTCTTTGCGCACAAAAAGTTGCGTCACTGATGTCATGTTTCTGGACCTGGGAACATTTCAGATGCATTGCTGTCTTATACTTACTAAGTATTTTTTAAAGTCTTTTATTTTTTAAATAATATATGATGTACTTTTGTTAAATATGGCAATTCAAAGGATTGACTTTAATCTCTCTCTGTTATAGTTCAGTTCATCAGAAGAGATCAGAAGCAGAGTTCAGCTGTGTGTCTATGAGGAGTGACGCGTCTATGAATCAACCGATAGATTATAAGAGTGAAGATACAAAGACTGATCTCAGGTCTAATATTTCTGTAAAATATTATTTAATTATGATACAGAATACATTAGCTTATTTAATAATGCAGTATTTTAATTTTCCAGGCATGAAGTCCTCAACAGGTTTAGATCAAATCTGCTGAAGAAGTTTGGTCGTCTGTATGAGGGAACAGCGACGCAGGGAAACCCAACACTCCTGAATGAGATCTACACAGAGCTCTACATCACAGAGAGTGAGAGTGGAGAGATCAGTAATGAACATGAGGTGAGACAGATTGAGATAAAATCCAGGAGAGCAGCAATAGAGGACACAGCCATCAAATGCAATGACATCTTTAGACCTTTACCTGGACAAGACAAAGACATCAGAACTGTGCTGACAAAGGGAGTCGCTGGCATTGGAAAAACAGTCTCTGTGCAGAAGTTGATCCTGGACTGGGCTGAAGGAAAGAGAATCAGGACGTCCAGCTCATATTTCCACTGCCTTTCAGAGAAATCAACCTGATGAAGGACAAAACACTCAGTCTTTCAGATCTTCTTCATGTCTTTTTCCCTGAAACTAAAGAGATGGAAATATCCAGTGATGAATATAAAGTGTTGTTCATCTTTGATGGTCTGGATGAGTGTCGTCTGTCTCTGGATTTTCAGAGTGATGTGAGGTTGTATGATGTAAGTGAATCAGCCTCAGTGGACGTGCTGCTGATGAACCTCATTGTGGGGAATCTGCTTCCCTCTGCTCTCATCTGGATCACCTCCAGACCAGCAGCAGTTGATCTCGTCCCCTCTGAGTGTGTCCATCGAGTGACAGAGGTACGAGGCTTCAATGAGCCACAGAAGGAGGAATACTTCAGGAAGAGAATCAGTGATCAGAGTCTGGCCGATACAATCATCTCACACCTGAAGTCATCAAGGAGCCTCTACATCATGTGCCACATCCCAGTGTTCTGCTGGATCTCAGCCGCTGTTCTGGAGAAGATGTTGAGTCGAGCAGAGAGTGGAGAGATTCCCAAGACTCTCACTCAAATGTACACACGCTTCCTGATCCTTCAGACCAACATCAAACATGAGAAGGATTATGAGAAGAAGGTGACAGATGAAGACATGATCCTCAAACTGGGGAAAGTGGCTTTTCAGCAGCTTGTGAAAGGCAACCTGATCTTCTATGAGGAAGACCTGAGAGAGAGTGGCATTGATGTGAGAGAAGCATCAGTGTACTCAGGATTGTGCTCTCAGATCTTCAGAGAGGAGTTTGGCTTGTATCAGGGGAAAGTCTTCTGCTTTGTTCATCTGAGCATTCAGGAACATCTAGCAGCTCTATATGTGCACCTCTCCTGTACAAACAACAACACAAATGTGTTTGAGCAGAGTTTGTGGTCTAAAGTTCAGGACTGGTTTAAACTCAATCCATCAGAACATGTTTCATTATCTGAGCTGCATCAGAGAGCTGTGGATGAGGCTCTACGGAGTATAAATGGACATCTGGATCTTTTCCTGCGGTTCCTTCTGGGTTTGTCAGTAAAGTCTCATCAGATGCTTCTTCGACAAATAATGACACTGAAAAGAAGCAGATCTGACAGTAATAAGAAATCAGTTGAGTACATCAAGAAGAAGATCAGGACCATTGACTCTCCAGAGAAATCCATCAATCTGTTCCACTGTCTGAATGAACTGGGTGATCGTTCACTAATGGAGGAAATACAACAGTATCTGACATCTGGAAGAATAAAGGAAGCCAAACTCTCTTCATCTCAGTGGTCAGCTTTAGTTTTTGTGTTGTTGACATCAGAAGAGGAACTGAATGAGTTTCGTCTTGATAAATTTGTTAAAGGAAAGAATGATCCTGAAAATATGAAAGTTCTTCAGAAGCTGCTGCCTGTGATTAAAGAATCCAGATCAGTTCAGTAAGTATCACTGACAACAAGGTTCAAGGTTCAAGGTTCAAGGTTCTTTATTATTTGTCACATACACAATCATACAGGGTATAATAAGTAGTGAAATGTTAGTCAGGACAGGTCCGCTCAATGGACAGTGCAAAAAAATAAAAATAATAATAGGATAAAAATAACATAAAAGCAATAAAAACTATGAAACAAAACACGAGAGAGTATATATATAAATATGGTGAGAATGAAGTAAGAAACAAATAATGAAATAAAATAAGGAGTAAGATGTGCAATGAGATAAAGTGTGCAATCACTTCACTGTTAAAACATTCAGAAAATCAAAGTTAAAAGCTCATAAATCTTCAGTGCTGCAGATGTTGTTCAGAGTTTAGTGCTCAGTATTTTGATGTGTTTTATATCAGATCAGTGACACCGTTAGATTCAGAGACAGAGAAGTGGCAGATTATTCAATTGTTTTGGAATTTAATAATTTGTCATTTTTAAAGGGGTCATGAACTGCCTCTGTTTTTTTATTTTGTACTGTTTTCTGAGGTCCACTTTTACATACATTTTTTGCATCAAACACATTATTTATAAGCCATCTATAATGCATATATTATTAATGAGCTATTTTCTGTGCTGTTTTTGACCCCTCATCAGAACGCTCTGTTTGAATAGATGTGGAGGATTGTAGACTCAGAAGTAAACGCCCCCCTGCTGTGATTGGCTAATAGTTGTGTGTTTGACAGTCTACGTCCTTCACAGATGGACACTGCTGTGATTTAGATCAAAAACACATAAATAACTCGATACATATCAAACAATCTGAAGAGACAAAGCAATAGTGATCACGTAATAAAAACAGTTACTCACACTTGTGTGGTGCCACATCGGATCCAATATAGTCGACACAACATCGTCTTTTAGTTTCAATCTTTCTGAGAATCCCACGTCAAATTGTGTCTTGTTTGTAGAAGAATCTGCGGTAAAATGAAGTGAACAAAAGACAGATTTCTTACTGACGCGGTCTGGATCTTCATTAAAAATAAAGTTAATTCAGTCCTAACATTGGGATCAGAAGGAAGGCAATGTAAAGACTGTTTTTTCCACAGCTTGGCACTGAACAGCATCTTCTTGTCTTCAGAGCATCTTTATCGTTTGGTTTCTACATAGACCTGCATGTTTGTCTCTCTCTCGTAAACAATAGGTGTGTTGGACTTGAAGCGGCGCTGAATGATCAGTGTTTGACATCAAAGTGCCACGAGAGCGATTCGAAAGCATGCGGATCCCTCTGCTCTCTTATGACTCTCTCTCTGTGCAGCACTGCTTCAAGTTTTCAATTACATGCATTTTTAAAACAAAATATGTTCAAGATAGATTTAAATATTCCACGTTCTTTTTTTGTTTGCAAACATACTTTGCAAAAATGTCACTGCAGATATTCTATACAACTTAAAAGTATGTAAAGCTCAATTATACAGTAATTAGAACATAAGCACAAGTCAACCTGCCATACCAAACAATACCACAGAGAGATGCCAAAGGACTGCATATAAACTACTATACGGGTCCATTCACAATCACTAAACACACCAAAATACAAATGAAAAATTAAACTATTCTGAACTCAGCAATCACAGTGAATAGTACCTCTGTCAATCTGATGCCCATATGTGCAGAAACACCACTGATCCTCACAAACTTCTCAAAGACACGCGAGCATCCGTTATAAAACACTCGCTATAGTCAACTACGTGAATATACTGAGCTGTATTCAAGCAGAAATATGTACGAGAGCACACAAACTTTTCCATTGCGCATCAATTATAACTGACACATCACGCGCTCCTAAAGCACAATCATGTACTGTATGTCACTGTAATCCTCTTTACCTTGATTACAATCGTCGTCCATCAAAACGTTATGCAGCTGAGAGCTGTAGTTTGCATATCATATGCTCATACAGCAGTTTTGAGCCGCCGTTCAGTCTGTATTTCACTCAGCGTGATGAGAAACAGCTTAGTGCTCCGAAACACAGAACATCCCACAACACATATAGAGGTTGTGCCATTATTTACTTATATATATTATTTATACATTATTTAACATACCAGTCATAACATTAGTGAATGTATTATAGTGAATATAAATTTGTATTCGCATGTGTGTGTTTTGTTTAACAATATTAATGTGTGTGTGCGTGTGTGTGTGTGTGTGTGTGTGTGTGTGTGTGTGTGTGTGTGTGTGTAAGTACAATGTCCTCTTATGTCCAAAGATCAAGAGAATTTCAGTTTCTCAGTTCATGACCCCTTTAAACCACTGAGATTGTGCAACAAAGTTATATTATTTATCTTTCTTAAATGAGGCTCATGTTTTTGTTCTGTGACATTTTAGATCTCAGTACAATGATCCATCAAACATGTTTATTTGTGATTTGTGTTTGTTCTTTCTCTTTATTAATGTATTCTCAGCTGAACTGATCTGATCTGAGAGAGTGAAGAGTGTGTCATTGTTCTCTACAGGTTGAGAGATTGTGGCGTCACAGATGAAGGTTGTGCTGCTCTGGCTTCAGCTCTGAGATCAAACCCCTCACACCTGAAAGAACTGGATCTGTCTGGGAATAAAATAGGAGATTTAGGTGTGAAGCGTCTCTGTGCTGGACTGAAGGATCCTGACTGTAAACTGGAGAAACTGTGGTAAGATTATTTATGACACACTGTAAAATATTTGTGAAGTGAAAAACAAATCACCCAAAAAAGTCGGAAAACACAAAGACAAGTCAGACAAAATGTAAAAAGTAGGTATTGTTTGTGAATGAAATACTTACTCCTGATTGGATGAGACAACTGTCAATCAAGATACAGAGATACAGAAAGTAAAACATTGTGTGGCTTTGTTTCTTGTACATGTGTGGTCTTCTGTGTTCATGTTAAAGCATTAGCAAAACCTTTAAATGGATTGTCTGTTTACACAAAGTGCTAATAGCTCGTCTTGTTAGCAAAGACTTGACTGTTAGCAGACAAAATTACTAAAGAAACCAGTCAGATAAGTGAGAGAGTAAGATTGTCGCTGTTAATAAGTGATTCATTATGATTTAACCGAATCATTATTACTCCATTACAAGTGACATTTGTAAAGACTTAAGTAAAAGTACAGAAGTATTGCATTTAAAAGTACTCAAGTACCAAAAGTAATATTCATTTTTTTATGTCAATGCACTGATTTATTTTTGTTGTATGTAATACTTGCAATACCTTATGCCTCTGAAGCAACTTACAATGCATTACACCTACTGAATACACAGACTAACTTACAGTATCTCTGGAATAAAGAGCTTTTAGACTGTTAAAAACTTAGAAATAAAACAAGTGAGTTGACAAATAAATGACCCCCCCCCCCCCCCCCCCCCCCCACAAAAGCAGGACGGTAATGATCTCTCACAGCTCTGCAGTGTGTGCACACATCTACGTGTAGACATTCATCCACATTTGAACCGAGTGGACAGTGAAAATGCTGTAAATACAGACTGATAAAAATAATCAAACCTGTTTTAAAACCCAGCAACACAACTGTAGCTGTATAACTTTACAACAGCAACACTGCTTCAACAAAAAAAGCAAAAGAGCAAGATTTATTTGAGATCATCGCTCTTGCGGTACGTTGATGTCATACACAGAACGTCTGTGCAGCGCTGCTTCAAGTCAAACACCTATTGTGTTTTGTTAGGAGATGCACAACTGTTGTTCTGTGGCTTTATAGATAATAGTTTTGTTTACACAATTTAGCAAAATCAGACAATATTGTGTCTAATATATACCACAATAAAAACTTCTGAATATTGAATCGTTGCAAAAACATATCACATTTGCAACTGGTTAGTGTTCAAAAAATGCTGGAAAATCACTTTACGTAACCCGACAAGAGCGATTACTGATATGCTGTCAATAAATCACATTTTATAAAGAAAAAAAATCACTCGCTGACTTTCAAAGCTGCTGCATAACGACTTTCTACTTCGAGGACCTTGATAGAAATGTAGTGGAGTGAAAAGTCTGTCTTAAGCAAGCAGTGGTCTTTCCCTTACTTAAAAAATCAGGTCTTGACCCTACAGAGCTGAATAATTTCTGCCCAATCTCTAAATTACCATGTCTATCTAAAGTTTTAGAAAAGGTTGTTCTTTCTCAAATTACCCCTTTTTTAACTGAAAATGATATTCTGGATAAATTCCAATCTGGATTTAGAGACCGCTTTGGTAAAAATTGTGAACGATTTACGGATGGCAGTTGATTCTGGGTTGGGGGTTGTTTTAATTATGCTGGATCTCAGTGCTGTAGTCAACACTGTTGATCACTCGATCCTTTTAAAACGCTTGGAGTGTGATGTAGGCATCAAAGGAACAGCTTTAAAATGGTTTCATTCATATCTGCATGATAGAACATTCTTTGTTAATTTTGGAAATAACTCATTTTCTGTGGTTCCTTTAAAATATGGTCTTCCTCAAGGTTCTATTCTGGGCCCTACATTATTTTCATTGTACATGTGCCCACTTGGATCTATATGTTGTCGCTATGATATTTATTTATTTCCTATCATATGTACGCTGATGACACTCAGATATATTTACCACTTAAAGTTAGGAACGAGCACTCACTACAGTCCCTGTTACTCTGTCTAGAAGAGGTCAAAATTTGGTTGTCTAAACATTTTCTTCAGCTTAATGACAAAAAATCTGAGATAATTATTTTTGGTCCACCAAAATTCAAAGAGATGATCTCCAGTAATATTGCTCCTTTAGAAATAATCGTAAAAAACAGTGTAAGAAACCTGGGTGTCATAATCGACTCAACTCTCAGTTTTGACAATCAGATAAAGTCGGTAGTAAAAAGCAGTTTTTATCAACTTAGAATGATCTCCACGTTAAAACCCATTCTTAGTTTTAAAGACTTAGAAACCGTTATCCATGCATTTGTTACCTCGAGATTGGATTATTGCAATTCTCTTTATGTTGGGATCTGTCAGCGACATCTATCTCGTCTGCAAATTGTACAGAACGCTGCAGCCAGGCTTCTGACAGGCATGAAGAAAAGGGATCATATTACTCCAGTATTATC